>JARQOD010014290.1:0-10452 GCA_033576555.1 Oophaga sylvatica
TTCCTTCCCTTCGCTTTCCCCTTTTTTTCCCCCCTCTGTTTTTTTTTTTTTTCCCCTTTGGCCCTTTTTCTTTTTTCTTTTTTTTGGGGGGGGGGCCCCGGTCTCTGCTGCTTGTGTCTCTCTTCTCTGGGGCTCTGCTTTCTCTGTTTCTCTCTTGCTCTGTTCTCTGCTGGGTCTGCTGGTTCTCTGCGCTGTGCTGGTCTGGTTCTCTGCTGCTGTTCTCTTGTTCTTGTGTCTTCTTTTCTGGTCTTCTTGGTTCTCTTTTCTCTTGCTGGGTGTCCTGGCTCTCTGGGTTGCTGTCTCTTTCTCTGCTCTGCTTCTCTGTTCCTTGCCCTCTGCTCTTTTTCTGCCTGTGTTTTCTGGGCTGTCCCTGGGGGTTCTGCTTTGTCTCTGCTTGTCTGGTTGTCCCGGCTCTGTCTGTGGGTCTCTCTGTCTGCCTGTCTCTGCTCTGGCTGGGGGGGGTCTCTGGGGCTGGGTGGTCTCTGGTCTCTGCTCTTCTGCTCTCTTCTCTCTGGGGTCTGTCTTGCTGCTCTCTCTCTGCTGGTCTCTGTCTGTTGTTCGTTCTCTCTCTGCCTCTCTTGACTGGCTGGTCTCTTGGCTGGTCTCTGTCTCTGTTCTCTGTGTCTCTGGTGGGTCTCTCTTTTCTCTGTCTCTGCTGCTGTCTTCTGCTCCTGTTGTGCTGCTTCTGCTGGCTCTCCTGGGGGGTTGCTCTGGTGGGCTCTGCTGCTTCTGGGGTCTGCTGGGTGGTGGGTGTTCTCTTTCTCTGCTGGTTCTCTCTCTCTGTTTCTCTTCTTCTCTGGGTGCTGTCTCTGTGGTTTCTCTGTCTCTGTGCTGTGGGTCTCTGCGTGGTCTCTGCTGGTTTCTTTCTCTGTTCTCTCTGGCTCTGTGTCTCTTCTCTGGCTCTTGTTCCTGTCTGTGTCTCTGCCTGGGGTGGTCTGGTGTCTCTGGGCTCGGCTCTCTGGTTTTCTGTCTCTGGCTTGGCTCTCTCTCTGGTCTCTGTCTCTGCTGTTTCTCTGCTGTTTTTGCGCTGTCTCTCCCTGGTCTCTGCTCTGGCCTGGTGGCTGGTCTCTTGCTGGTGTGTCTGGTCTGTTCTTTCTGTTTCTCAGCTGCTGCTCTGGTTCTCTGGCTCTGTTGTCTCTGGGTTCTGTCTCTGCTGTTCCTCTGTCTGTCTCTGTCTGCTGCTCTGTTCTCTGGTGTGGCTGTCCTCTGTTCCCTTTCTCTGGCTGTGCTGGCTCTGCTGGCTTTGGTCTGCTGGGGGGTCCTGCTGGCTGGCTTGGCTCTGTCTCTTCTTCTGGCTGGTCTCTGTCTCTCTGGCTTCTGCTGCTGCTGGCTGTCTTCTCTGTGCTCTGTCTCTGCTTCTCTGGGCTGGGCTGCTCTGGTTTCTGGTCGGTTCTCTGGGGGGTTTCTGCTCTCTGGGGCTTGCTGCTGTGTCTCTCTGTGTCTCTCCTCGTCTCCTGGGTGCTTCTCTGCTGCTGTTCTCTGGGCTGTGGTTGGCTCTGCTGGGTTCTCTGTCTCTGCTCTTCTCTGTCTCTGGGGTCTCTGGCTGTTTTGCTTGTCTCTGCTGGTCTCTCTCCTGGTTCTGGCTGTGTCTCTTGTGCTCTCTGTCTCTGGTGGCTGTTCTTGGGCTTGGTCCTCTGCTCTGTTCGGGGTGGGTGGGCGTGGTCTTGGGGGTGTCTCTCCTTTCCTTTTTCTCTCTGTCTCTTCTCTCGTTCTCGCTTCGTGCTGCTTGCCTGTCTCCCCTCTCTCTGCTTCTGGTTCTCTGGTCTCGCTCCTGTCTCCTCTTCCCTCCCCCTTTCTCTGTTCTGCCTCTGCTTTCCTGTCTCCCTGTCTTCTCCTCTTTCCTTCTCGTTCTGCTCTCTTTCTCTCCTGTCTGTTCTCTTTCTTCTCCTTCTTTCCTGTTTCTCTTGTGCCTCTTGGCTTCTCTGTTTTTTTCCTTCTCTGCTCTGTTGTGTCTTTCTTTGTCTTTCTCTTGTCTCTTTCTCTTCCTTCTTCTCTCTTCCTTTCTCTCCTCTCCTGTCTCTGTCTCTCTTTTCCTGCCTCTCTTGTTCCTCTCTCTCTTTGCTCTCTGTCTTCTCCTCCTCTTCTTCTCTCTGTCTCTCCTTTCTCTGCTTCTGTTCTCTCTGCTGCTCTTTCTCTTCTTGTTTCTGCTTCTTCTGACTTCTTCTCTCTTTTTCTTCTCTTTCTCTCGTTCTCTTCTCTTCTTGCTGGCTCTGTCTCCGCCTGTCTCTTTCCTGCTCTCTCCTCGCTTCTGCTTTCTTGATTTTTTTCTCTGATCTGTCTTCTTGGTCTCTGTTTCGCTGTTCTCTGTTCTCTCCTGCTGCTGCTTCTCTCTCTCCTGCCTGTTCTTTTGTGTCTTTGTTGTTCTCTGGTCTCTTTCTCTCCTTGCTAGTTCTTCTCTGGGCTCTGTGTTGCTTCTCTTGCGCTCTGTCCTGTCTTGCTGCTCTGGGGTTTTTCTGTCTGCTTTTTCTCTTCTTCTGGCTTCTGCCTGGGGGGGGTCTCTGCTTCTCTGCTGTCTTTCTCTTCTCTCTGCTCTGCTCTCTTTCACTCTGCTCTTTCTCTGGTCTCTTTCTTGTGTTGCTCTGTTGCTGTTTTCTGCCTTCTCCTTCTTGGCTGCTTTTTCTCTGTCCTGCTTGCTCCTTCTCTCTTCCCTTCTCTTCTGGTCTCTTCTCTGTCTTTCTTCTGGGGTCTCCTGTCTGCGGCTCTCTTCTCTCTTGGCTTTCCTCTTCTCTCTGTTCTCTCCTTGCTTTCCTGGGTCTGCTCTCTGGCTCTCTGCTTTGTCTGGCTGTGGCTGGCTCTGCTCTTCTCTGTGCTGCTCCCCTGGCTCTCTGTCTTGGTTCTCTGTGTTCTTCCTTGGCCCTTTCTGTTCTGGTGCTCTTTTCTTTCCCTCCTGTCCTGTCTCTCTGTGTTCTCTGGCTGTCTGTTTTACTGGCCTGCTTTCTCTGGCTCCTGTTCTGCTTCCTTTCTTCTCTGCTCTCTCTGCTGCTGGGTTGCCTGTTCCTCTGTCCCTCTGGGCTTTCTGCTCTCTGTTTCTTGTCTTCTGGCCTTGCTGGTCCTTGCTTGTTCTCCCTGTTTCTCTGTCTCTTGCTGCTTCTCTGTCTGTTCCTCTTTTCTCTGGTGCTTGTCCTTCTCTGGCTGCTCTGCTGCTGTCTGGTCTGCGTCCTTCTCTGGGTTCCTGTCTCCTTTTTTCTCTGCTGGTCTGCAGTCCTGTCTCTGTTCCTTGTCTGCTCTGCTCTCTTTCTCTTGCTCTGTTCTGGTCTCTCTTCTTGGTTTCTCCTCCGTTCCCGTCTCTCTTCTGTCTTCTCTCCTTTGTGTTTCCTGTGCTCTCTTCTCTTTCTCTTGCTCTTCCTCCTTTCTCTCTTGCTTGTTCTTGCTCTTGCTCTGCTGCTCTGTTTGCCGGCTCTGGCTGTCCGCTCTCTGCTGCTTCTTGGGTCTTCTCGTTCTGCCCTTTCGTTGTCTCTGTGCTCGTTCTGTCTCCTTCGGGGGGCTGCTTGTGGTCTTCTCATGCTGGTCCTGGCCTCTGGCTCTTTCCTGGTCTTGCTGTGTTTTGTTTCTCTTCTCTGCCTCTTTCTCTGGCTATCTCTGCCTCTGGCGGCTGCTGTTCTCTGTTTCCTGGCTCTTCCTGTTGCTGCCGGGTCTCTTGCTGGTCTCTTCTCTGCTGGCTGCTGTCTCTGTGTTGGTGTCTTGTGGGGGTCTGTGCTGTGTCTCTGGCGTTCTCTGGGTGCTGGTCCTCTGCTGGTTCACTGGGTCTCTGGGGGTGGTGCTTCTTCTGCTGGTTCTCTGCTCTGGTGGCTCTGTCTCTCTGTTCTCGGTGTCCTGCTCCTGTGGTCTGTCTCCTTTTCTCTTTTCCTCTGCTCTGCTGCTGATGGCTGTGGTTCTGGCTGTCTCTGCTGGGGGTCTGTGGTTTCTCTTCTCTCTGGTCTGCTGGCTGTTCTGCTGCTCTCTGTCTGTCTCTCTGCTGGTCTGCTGCTGGGCTGTCTGGGTCTGCTCTTGCCTCTGGGCTTGCGTCTCTGCCGTGTCTCTGGTGCTCTCTGGGCTTTCTCTGGGCTGTCTGTCTGGGTGCTGTCTTCTCCTCGTCTCTCTGGGTGCTTCTGTCTCTGGCTGCTGGTGCTGCTGGCTCGGTGCTCTGGATGCTGCTGTCTCTGTGGGTTCTCTCTGGGTCTGCTTGTTTTCTGGCTGGGGGTCTCTGTGCTCTGCTGGCCTGTTCTCTGTTCTCTCTGGTTCTCTGGGCTGCCTGTCTTGTCTCTCTGTCTGTCTCTGTCTCTGCTGCTGGTCTCTGGCTGTTCCCTGTGGCTTCTCTGTGTCTCGCTGGTCTCTGCTCTGGTGCTCTTTCTGCTGTTCTGGGCTCTGGCTGCTGGGCTGTTGTGGGCTGCTCTTCTGCTCTGTCTCTGGCTGTCTCTGGGTTTTCTGTGCTGGCTCTGGCTCTGGTCCTGCTCTGCTGCTGGTGGTCTCTTGCCTGCTCTGGGGCTCTGCTGTCTGCTGCTGTTCCTCTGCTGTCTCTGGGTGTGGCTGGTCTCTGGTTCTCTTGGCTGTCTCTTGCTGCCTCTTGCTGCTGTGGCTGGCTGGCTCTGCTGTCTGTCTCTGTCTGCTGGCTGGTGTCTCCTGGGCTCTCTTGGTGTCTCTCTGTTTCTCTGTGGTTCTCTGCTGTCTGTGCATTCTCTGTGGCTTATCTCTGGCTGTCTGGCTGTCCTGCTGTTCCTGTCTCTGTGTCTTCTCTGGTCTGTGTCTCTCTGTGTCTGCTGTCTGGCTCTTGCTGTCTCTTCTCTCTGGTCTCGGTGTTCTCTTGGCTCTGGTCTGGGCTCTGCGGTGCTCTCTGTCTCTTCTCTGCTGGGGCTCTGTTTCTCTTCTGCTGCTGGTCTGCCTGGCTGGGCTGTGGCTGCTGTTCTCTGGCTAGCTTCTCTGTTCCTGCGTGCTGTTCTCTGGCTTCTCTGCCCTGTCTGCTCTGGCTCTGCTCTTCGTGTCTCTCTCTGGCAGCTGTTCTCTGGCTGGTTCTTTCTCGTGCTGTTCTTCTTCTCTGGGTGCTGGTTCTCTGCTGGCTGTTTTCTGTCTCTGCCGTCTCTGGTTTCTCTGGTTCCATGTGCTGTGCTCTCTGTGCTTGCTGCTGGTCTCTGTCTCTTCTCTGTCTCTCTGCCTGTCTCTTCTCTGTCTCTGTGCTGTTCTCTGCTCTGGTCTCCTCTGGCTCTGTGCTGCTCTGCGCTGGCTTTCTCTTGTCTTCTCTGTGGGTGTGTCTCTGCTCTGTCTCTGCTGGGCTGTTCCTGGTGGGTCTCTGGTGTTCTGCTCTGGTCTCTGCTTCTCTGCATCTTCTGGGTCTCTTGCTCTGTGCTCTCTGTCTTCTGCTCTGGTGCTGCTCCTGTGTGCTGCTCTGTGTCTCTGGCTTGCATCCTCTGTCTCTTCTGCTCTGGGTGCTCTGTCTCTCCTGTGCTCTGTCTCTGTGCTCTGGTCTCTCTTGTCTCTGTGGTTCGTCTTGGCCTTGGCTGTGTGCTGCTTGCTGCTGCACTGGCGTTCTCTGCTGCTGCTGTGCTTCTGTCTCTGCTGCTGTCTCTGCTCTCTTCTGGCTGCTGGTGGTCTGCTGGTGTCTCTTCTGTGCTCTGTCCTCTCTGGTGGTGGTCTGTCTGGGTGCTGGCTGGTGGGTTGCTGCTGTTCCTTGTCTCCTCTGGCGTTCTCTGTCTCTGGCGGGTCTGTCTGTCTCTCTCATGCCTGGCTTCCTGCTCTGGCTCTCTTCTCCTTGTCTGGCCTGTTCTCTGCCTGGTGTCTCTCTGTCTCTGCTCTGCTCTCTCTCTGGGGTTCTGCTCTCTCCTGCTGGTGGCTGCTGGGGTCTCTTCTTCCCTCTGGCTCTGTCTGCTGTGCCTGCTCTGGCTGTCTGGGCCTCTGCTTCTCTGAGCTGTGCACTTTGCTGGTCTGCTGTTGCTGCTCTGTCTCTGTCTCTGGTCTCTGTGGCCTGGCTGCTCTGTCCTGCTCTGCTCTGGGGCTTCTCTGTGCTGCTGCCTCTGGGTCTCTGTCTGGGCCTCTTCCTTCTCTGGCTCTGCTCTGTCTGGGGGTCTGTTTCTCTGCACTGCTGGCTCTGGGCTGGCTGTCTCTTGCTCTCTCTGTGCTCTCTGCTGCTTGTTCGTCTGCTTTCTCTGCTTGGTTGTCTCTGGGGGTTTCTCTGTCTGGGTGTCTCTCTTGCTGTGGTCTGTCTGCTTCTCTGTCTCTGCTGGTCCTGCTCTTGTCTCTGCTGACCGGGCTGTCTTCCTCCTGCTCTCTCTGGCTGTCTCTGGTGTGTGGCTGCTGTCTGGCTGCTGCTGTCTCTGCTCTGTTCTCTGGGCTCCTCTGCTGGTCTCTGCTGTTGCTCTGGTGCTCTCTGTCTCTGGGCTGGGCTCTCTGGCTGTCTTGCTCTTCTCTGCTGTTCTGGGTCTCTGACTCTGTCTCTCTGCCTCTTTCCTGCTGAGGTTCCTCTGGTTGCTCTGCTCTGCTGTGCTTCTGGGTCTCTGGCTGTTCTCTGTCTCTGCTCTGCTTCTCTGTCTCGGGTCTCTGCTGGTCTCTGGCAGTCTCTTCTCTGCTGGTTGGTCTCTGCTGCTGGGTCTGCTGGCTGTGTCTTGCTCTGCTTCTCTTGCTCTGTTCTGCTGGGTGTCCTTGGTCTCGCGCTGGTGTCCTCTGGCTGGCTGTTCTGTCTCCTGCTGTTCTCTGCTGTTGGCTTCTGCCTGTCTCTGGCTGTCTGCTTGCTGTCTCTTTCTGGCTAGTCTCTGTCTCTGTCTCTGCTCTGGGTCTGTGCTGCTGTTCTCTCTGCTCTGCTCTGCTGTGCTCTGTCTGTTCTGTTCTGCTGCCTGCTCTGGCTGTGGCTTTCTCTCTGGGCTCTGTCTGTGCTCTGTCTCTGCCTGTCTCTCTGGCTGGGTCTCCTCTGCTTGCTGTGTTTCTCCTGCTGCTTCTGGCTCTTCCTGCTGGGGGTTGGGCCTTGCCCCTCTGGTTTCCTGTTCTCTGTTCCGTGCTTGGTCTTCTGCTGTGGTCCTGCTCTGGGTCTCTTGTTGTTCTTCTCTGTCCTCCTCTCTGCTTCTCTTTTGCTGTTTGTTCTCTGGGTCTGGTCCCGCTCCTGGTTCTGCTCTGGTGGTCTCCTGGTTCTCGCTTCTTGCTTGTCTCTGCTGTTTTCTTTCCCTCTTTCTTTTCTGCTCTGTGTCCCGGGGGGGGGCTGGGTTGTTCTCTGGGCCCCTTTTTCCCCTGGGGGGTCCTGCTTTTGGGTTTTTCTACCCCCCCTTTTCTTTTGGGGGTTTTTTTTTCCCCCTTCCCTTTTGGGGCCCTCTGTCCTGGGTTCGGGGGTTCCCCCCTTTCTTGCTCCTTTTCCCTTTTCCCCCGTTTTGGGCCCCCCTTTTCCCTTTGGGTTTTGTTTTTTTCCCCCGTTTTTTTCCCCCGGGGGGCTGCTTTTCCCCCCTTTTTCTGGGTGGGGCTTTTCCCCCCTGGGGGGTTTTTTGGGCCTTTTTCCTGCCTTGGGGGCTCCCCGGCCCCTTTTTCTCTTTGCCCGTTTTTGGGTTCTTGCTGGGCCCCCTTTTTCTTGGGTTTCCTTCTTTCTTGGGCTTTTCCCCCTTTTTTTCCCGTCCTTTCCCCGTTTTTGGGGGCCCCCGTCTGCTTTCCCTTTCTGTTTTTTGGGTCCCTTCCCCTCTCTCTTTCCCGGGGGGCTTGGGGTTTCCCCTTTTTCCTCCTTTCCTGGGTTTTTTTTTCCCCCCCTCTTTGGGCCCCCTTTCTGGGCCCCGGGGCCTTCTGGGGGTTTTTGCCCTTTTTTCTCTTCCCCTTCTCCCCGGGGGGGGTTTTTGGGCCCTTTTGGGTTTTCCCCGGGGTTTTTGGGGTTTTCCCCCTGGGGCCCCCCCTTTTACGCTCTTGGCCCTTTTTGGGGTTTTTTCTTCTTGGGGTTTTTTTCCCCCCTGGCCCTTTTCCCCCCTTTTGGCCTTTTCTGTCCCCCCTCGGGTCTGTTCTCTGGGGGTTTTTTTTTTCCCTTTCTGGGTGGGTTGGCCCGTTTTCTTTTCTGGGTTTTCCTTTTGCGGGGTTTCCCCCCTTTTTTTTGTTTCCCTTTCTGGGGTTTTTTCTTTCCCCCGCTCTCCTGTCTTTTTCCCCCGGGCTTTTTTGCCCCGGCCCCCCCCGCTGGGGTTTTGTTTTCCCCTGGGGGTTTTTTCTGGTTGGGGGGCCGGCCCCTTTCTTTTTTGTTTTTCCCCCCTTTTGCTGTGGCCCCGGGGCCCCCCTTTTTCCCCGGTCTTGGGGCCCCCTCTGCCCTTTTTTTCTTTCCCTCCTGGGGCCCCCCTTTTTTATGGGCTCTTTTTCCTGTTTCCCCGGGGGGTTCCCCGGGGGGTTTCCCCTCCTGGGCTTTTCCCCCCTTTGCCCGGGGCCCCTTTCTTCCCCTTTCTCTGGTTCTCCTTTGGGGGTTGTGCCCGGTTTTGTTTTTCCCCGGGGGGGGGGGGGGGGGGGGGGGGGGGGGGGGGGGGGGGGGGGGGGGGGGGGGGGGGGGGGGGGGGGGGGGGGGGGGGGGGGGGGGGGGGGGGGGGGGGGGGGGGGGGGGGGGGGGGGGGGGGGGGGGGGGGGGGGGGGGGGGGGGGGGGGGGGGGGGGGGGGGGGGGGGGGGGGGGGGGGGGGGGGGGGGGCTGCTGGTTCCGCTGGCTGTCTCTTGGGCCCTCTTTCTCTTTCTCTGTGGGTCCTTCTGCCCCCCTGGTCCCTCTTTTTTTCTGCTCTGGGGCTTCTTTCTCCTGGTCTGTTTCTCCCGGCTCCTTCTCTGCTGGGTGGCTTCTCCTTTTCCCGTCTCTCTTCTGGCTGGGCCCCTTTTCTCTGCCTCGGGGTTCTTTTCCCTCTGCTTCTCGGGGCTCTTTTCTTCTCTGTCTTTTTCTGCCTGGTTTTCTGCTCCTTGTCTCTGGCTTCTGGGGGGTTTTTCCTTTTTCTGGGGTTCTCTTGGGGCTCGGGCTGCTTTTTCCCGGTCTCTGTCTCTTTTTCTCTGCTCTGGGGGGTTCTTTTTTTCTTTTCTGCTGGGGTTTCTCTCTGGGGTGGTCATCTGCTGTGCCTTGCTCTGTCTGCTGCTGGGTGCTCTGCTCTGGTCCTCTGGCCTCTCCGCTGTTCTCTGGTTGTCTGCTGTTGGTCTCTCTGGGGCTGCTCTGCTGTCTTCACTGTCTCTGTCTGCTGTCTCTGTCCTGGCTCTGCTGCTGCTCTGCATGGCGTCTCACTCTTGTGGCTGTGCTGGCTGCTGCTGTCTGCTGGTCTCTGGTGTTGTCTCTTTCTCTGGCTGTTGGCTGCTGGGCTGTCTCCTGCTGGCTCTCTCTGCTGTCTCTGCTGGCTTCCTGCTCTGCTGTCTGCTTCTCTGTCTGTCTCTGGCTGTGTCTTCTTTGCTCTTTTCTTGGTCTCTGTCTGCTGTCTCTGTGTTTCTCTGTCTCTGTGGTGCTCTGTTCCTGGCTGTCTCTCTCTGTGGCTCTGCTGTGCTCTGTCTCTGCTGCCTGTCTCTGTGCCTGCTCTGGGTTCTCTGTCCCTGGCTCTGGCTCTGCTGTTCTCTGCTGCTGTGCTTGCTCTCTGCTCTTCTGGGCTGTCTCTGGGCTGTCTCTTCTGGTGTCTGCTGTGTCTGGTGCTGCTGCTGGGTCTGGTGTGGCTCCTGGCTCTGTTTCCTGTCTCTGTCTCTCTGCTGGGTCTGGCCTGCTCTCTGCGCCTGGGTCTCCTGGTCTCTCTGCTTCTCTGTCTTTCCTCTGCCTTGGCTGGTTTCTCTCTCTGTCCCGTGCTGCTGTTTTACTTCTTGCTCTGGCTGCTCTGTCTGTTCTCTGCTCTTCTGTCTCTTTTCCCCCTGCTTTCTCTCTGCTGGCTGTCTCTTTTCCCGCTCTCTCTGGGGTTCTGCCTGGCTCTCTGTCTCTTTTCTCCCGTCTGCGGGTGTCCTGCTCTGTGTCTCTGGTCTCTGGTCCTTGCTGGTTTTGGTTTCTCTTGGCCCCCTGCTGCTCTGGCTCTGCTTCTGGGCTCTGCTCTGTGCTTTCTCCCTTGGCTGGGCTTGTGCTCTCTCTGCTCTCTGTCCTTTTCTCTTCTCCCTGGGCGTGGGCCCTTTCTCTCCTTGCTCTCTGGCTCCTGCTGTTCTTGCTTTCTCCTCTTGTCTCTGGCTCTCTGCTTTGCTCTGTTCTGGCCTGCTCTGGCTGCTCTGTCTCTCTGGCCCCTCCTGGTTTTCTCTTCTGGTTCCTGCTCTGTTGTTCCTCCCTCCTCTTGGTCTCTGGGTGGCTGCTGGTCTTTTTCTCTGTTTGGGGTGCTGGCTGCTTGGGCCTCTTGGGGGCCCCTCTCCCTTTTCTCTGTTCCCCCTTGGGCCTGGGTGCTCCCTGCTTTCCTTTTTTCCCTTCTTTGGGGTGTCCTCTTGCTGTCTGCTGGCCTTTTCTCTCTTCTGTTTTCTCCCCGTTCTTTTGTTCTCCCCCTTTGCGGGGCTGTTCCTCCTGCTGCTCTGGGGTCTCCTCCTGCCCCTCCTTGTTTTTCCCCCCCTTCTTCTCC
>JARQOD010014291.1:0-10446 GCA_033576555.1 Oophaga sylvatica
GGGCAAATGCTGACATGATGGGCAATGCTGACATGATGGGGCAAATGCTGACATAGTGCAAATGCTGACATGATGGCAAATGCTGACATGATAGGGCAAATGCTGGACATAGGCAGAATGCTGACATATGGGCAAATGCTGGACATGATGGCAAATGCTGACCATGATGGCAGAATCTGGACATGAATGGCAGAATGCTGACATGAATGGACATATGGCAAATGCGACATGATGGGCAAATGCTGGACATGATGCAAATGCTGACATGATGGCAGAATCTACATGCTGACATAAGCAAATGCTGCATATGGATGCAGAATCACATAGGCAAATGCTGACATATGGGCAGAATGCTGGACATGAGGCAAATGCCATGATGGCAAAGCGACATATGGCAAATCTGACATGATGGGCAAATGCAATGAGGCAGAATCTGACATGATGGCAAATCTGACATGATGGCAAATCTGGACATATGGCAAATGCTGCCATGAGGCAAATCGACATGGGGCAAATGCTGGCATGATGGGCAGAATGCTGGACATGATGGCAAATGCATGATGGCAATCTGACATATGGCAAATGCACATGAGGAGGACAGAATGCTGGACATATGGACAAATCTGACATATGGCAAATGCTGGACATGATGGCAAATGCTGCATGAATGGCAAATGCTGGACATGATGGGCATAGAAATGCTGACATGATGGCAAATGCTGACATGATGGCAAATGCTGGACATGATGGCAAATGCTGACATGATGGGCAGAATGCTGAACATGACAATCTGACATAGGGAAATGCTGGACATATGGCAGAATGCTGGACATAATGCAAATGCTGACATATGGCAAATGCTGGACATGAAGGATCAGAATGCTGGACATATGGGCAAATGCTGACATGATGGGCAAATTGGACATGATGGATGCAAATGCTGACCATATGGGCAAATCTGACATGATGCAATCTACATGATGGGCAGAATGCTGACATGATGGCAAATGCTGGACATATGGGCAGAATGCTACAGATGGCAAATCGACATATGGCAGAAATGCTGACATGATGGGCAAATGCTGACATATGGCAATGAATGCTGGACAATGATGGGCAAATGCTGCATGATGGGCAGAATGCTGGACATGATGGGCAAATGCTGACAGATGGCATAATGCTGGCATATGGCAAATCTGGACATATGGGCAGAATGCTGACGATGATGGCAAATCTGACATGATGGGCAAATGCTGACATGATGGGCAAATGCTGGACATGATGGGCAGAATGCTGACATATGGGCAGAATGCTGACATGATGGGCAAATCTGGACATATGGCAAATGCTGACATAGCAAATGCTGCATAGGGCAAATCTGACATGATGGCGAATGCTGGACATGAGGGCAGAATGCTGCATATGGGCAAATGCTGACATGATGGGCAAATGCTGACATGATGCAGATCGCATGATGGGCAAATGCTGGACATGATGGGCAGAATCCTATGGCAATCTGACATATGGGCAAATGCTGGACATGATGGCAGAATCTGACATGATGGCAGAATGCTGACATGATGGGCAAATGCTGACATGATGGGCAAATGCTGGACATGATGGCAGAATCTGCACATATGGCAAATGCTGGACATGATGGGCAGAATGCTGGACATGATGGGCAAATCTGGCCATATGGGCAAATGCTGATATGCAATGCATGATGCAGAATGCTGACATATGGAATGGCATAGCAAATGCTGACATGATGGGCAAATGCTGGACATGAGGCAAGCTGGACATGAATGGGCAGAATGCTGGACCATGATGGGCAAAGATCTGACAATATGGGCAGAATGCTGGACATGATGGGCAAATGCTGACATGATGGCAAATGCTGGACATATGGGCAGAATCGACATGAGGCAAATCTGAAGATGGGGCAAATGCTGACATGATGGGCAGAATGCTGGAAGGACATGAATGTGGACATGAATGCTGAGACATGATGGGAGAGGCAGAAATGCTGGACATGATGGGGCAAATGCTGGACCATGATGGGCAGAATCTGACATGATGGGCAATGCGACATGATGGGCAGAAGCTGACATAGGGGCAGAATGCTGGACATGATGGGCAAATGCTGGCAATAGTGGGCAGAATGCGACATGATGGGCAGAATCTGCTAGGGCAAAGCTCATGATGGCATGGGACAAATGGGCAGCATGAATGCTGATATGGCAGAATGCTGGCCATGATGGAAATCTGACATGATGGGGCAAATGCTGACATGATGGGGCAGAATGCTGGACATATGGGCAAATGCTGACATGATGGGCAAATCTGACATGATGGGCAGAATGCTGACATGATGGGCAGAATGCTGACATGATGGGCAAATGCTGGCATGATGGCAGAATGCTGACATAAATGCTGACATGATGGGCAAATGCTGGACATGACTGGGCAGAATGCTGACATGATGGGCAGAATGCTGGACATGATGGGCAGAATGCTGGACATATGGCAAATCTGGACATGATGGGCAGAATTGCTGCATGAGGGCAAATGCTGACATGATGGGCAAATGCTGACATGATGGGAGAATGCTGGCATGATGGGCAGAATGCTGGACATGATGGGCAAATGCTGACATATGGCAGAATGCTGACATATGGGCAGAATCTGACATGATGGGACATAATGCGATGACATAATCGCGTGGCAGAATGCTGACATATGGGCAAATGCTGAACATGATGGGCAAATGCTGACATATGGGGCAGAATGCTGCATGATGGGCATAAATCTGACATGAGGGCAAATGCTGGCAGATGGCAAATGCTGACATATGGGCAGAATGCGACAATGGCAAATCTGACATGATGGAATGCTGACATATGGGCAGAATCTGGACATAGGCAAATGCGCATAGCAAATGGCCATGATGGGCAGAATGCTGACAATATGGCAAATGCTGGCAATGAGGGCAAAACTGACATGATGGGAATGCTGACAATGGGGCAAATGCTGGACAATGCAGAATGGCATATGGCAGAAGCTGACATATGAATGCGGCATGGCAAATCTGAGGACATAGGGGCAGAATGCTGACATGAGCAAATCTGACATATGGCAGAATGCTGGACATGATGGCAAAGCGACAATGGCAGAATCTACAGTGGCAATGCTGGACATATGGGCAATGCTGACATGATGGAACGCATAGGCAAATCTGGACTATGGGGCAGAATGCTGACATATGGCAGAATGCTGGACATGATGGGGCAAATCTGAGCAAGTGGGCAGAATTGCTGACATGAATGGGCAAATGCTGATCATGATGGGCAAATGCTGGACATGATGGGGCAGAATGCTGCATGATGGCAAATGCATATGGCATAATTGCATGAGGCGACATGACTGGACAAATGACATGAGGGCAAATGCTGACTGATGGGCAGAATCTGGACATGATGGGCAAAGCGCATATGGCTGGACATGATGGGCAGAATGCTGGACATGATGGGCAAATGCTGGACATATGGGCAAATGCTGGACATGAGGGCAGAATGCTGACATGATGGGCAGAATGCTGGACATGATGGACAAAGCTGACATGATGGCAGAATGCTGGCCATGAGGCAATGCTGCATGATGGCAGAATGCTGACATGATGGGCAAATGCTGACATATGGGGCAGAATGCTGGACATGATGGTGGACAGAATGCTGGCATGATGGGCAGAATGCGACATATGGCAGAATCGACATGTGGAGCAAATGCTGACCATAGTGGCAAATGCTGGACATGATGGAATGCATGGCAAATGCTGGACATAATGGGCAGAATGCTGGACATGATGGACAAATGCTGGCATGATGGGGCAAATGCTGACATGATGGGGCAGAATGCTGACATGATGGGGCAGAATGCTGGACATGATGGGCAGAATGCTGGACATGATGGGCAGAATGCTGGACCATGATGGGCAGAATGCTGGACATGATGGGCAGAATGCTGACATGATGGGGCAGAATGCTGACATGAAGGGCAGAATGCAGAATGCTGGACATGATGGGGGCAGAATGCTGGACTTCATGAGGGCAGAATGCTGGACATGATGAGGACATAATGCTGGACATGATAGGGGCAGAATGCTGGACATGAAGGGGGCAGAATTCTGGACATGACGGGGACATAATGCTGGACAATATGGGGACATAATGATTACCATGATGGGGGCAGAATGCTGGACATGATGGGGGCAGAATGCTGGACAAGATGGGGGCAGAATGCTGGACATGATGGGGCAGAATGCTGGCCATGATGGAGCAGAATGCTGGACATGATGGGGCAGAATGCTGGCCATGATGGGGGCAGAATGCTGGACATGATGGGGGCAGAATGCTGGTCATGATGGGGGCAGAATGCTGGCCATGATGGGGCAGAATGCTGGACATGATGGGGGTAGAATACTGGACATGATGGGGGCAGAATGATGGCCATGAAGGGGGCAGAATGCTCAACATGATGGGGACTGTTATGTTACGGTAGCTGAGGAGTGCAGGCAAAAAAGGAAATACACCAGAGCAGTTGGAATCTATGAGATTGCAGTACCCTGACTAACCACCACAACTAGAGGCAGCCGTGGAGCGTTCCTACGTTGGTCCTAGACGCCTCGTCACAGCCTGAGAAACTAACTACACCTAAAGATAGAAATAGGAAAGCTATCTGCCCCGGAGCAGAACCCCAAAGATAATAGAAAGCCCCCAAACATGTAATGGCGGTTAGACAAGAGGAAATACTGACACAGAAAGAAAATAGTATGAGCAAATGCTGGGGCCCAAACTAACTAAATAGAAAAGGACAGGAAGGGTACTTACTGCAATCCCAGAAAACCCTGAAAAACACCAACTCCACTAATTTCAAAATCACCTGAGATCACACGACCTCTACCACCTAAATTAGTTCTCTGGTGTAAGAAAATCAAAACAGCAGCCACTGAAAAAACTGGAAAAAGCAAAAGTACAAAACACAGTGGCTGGACTAAACTGAGAGGGCAAAAGCCCCCGGAGGGGACCCTGAAGGCCCCCACAGAAGTGCAGGACCAAATGCAAAAATATAGCAAAAACACAAAACAGAAATTGTCTTATCTGATAGCAGGAGATGCAGACACGACACAGCAGGCTACAAGGGAAACTGGAAAGAAGGATTCAGACCAGAACAATTGATCACCGGCAACCCTGATGGGAAAATGATTCCCTTAAATAAGACCAATCAGTAACACCTGATTCCCAGTCTTCACAATCCTCACTAGTACCGCTTGTAACCACCAGAGGGAGGCTCTGCTCAGAACTCATCTCAAACCCATTCACAACAGTACCCCCCCCTTGAGGAGGGGTCACCGAACCCTCATTTGAGCAACCAGGTCGGTCAGGATGAGTTCTATGATACGCACGGATAAGTCTCCTAGCATGGATGTCCGAAGCAAACACCCAAGAATTATCTTCCTGACCATAACCTCTCCATTTAACCAAATACTGGAGTCTTCGTCTAGAAAAACGAGAATCCAATATTTTCTCAACCACATACTCCAGATTGCCCTCAACCAAAACAGGGTCAGGAGGCACAGCAGCAGGAACCACTGGCTCAACAAACCTCTTCAACAAGGACTTGTGGAACACGTTATGGATCTTAAATGTCCCTGGAAGAAGCAAACGAAAAGAAACAGGATTAATAATCTCCATGATCTTATAAGGTCCAATGAACCTAGGCTTAAATTTAGGAGATGCTACTCTCATAGGAATATTCTTTGAGGACAACCAGACCAAGTCCCCCACTTTAAACCGAGGACCATCATTCCTATGCCGGTTAGCAAACCGCTGGGCCTTCTCCTGAGAGAGGACAACCTCTCCACTACCTGGTCCCAAATCTGCTGCATACGCTCAACAACAGAGTCAACACTGGACAGACAGAAGCCTCCGTCTGTCCTGAAGAAAATCGAGGGTGAAACCCAGAATTACAGAAAAACGGAGACATCAAAGTGGCAGAGCTAGCCCTATTATTAAGAGCAAACTCAGCCAAAGGCAAAAAAGAGACCCAGTCATCCTGATCAGCAGACACAAAGCATCTTAGATAAGTCTCCAATGTCTGGTTTGTTCTCTCAGTTTGACCATTGGTCTGAGGATGAAATGCCGAGGAGAAAGACAATTGAACACCCAGTTTAGAACAAAAAGTCCTCCAAAATCTGGAAACAAACTGGACTCCTCTGTCAGACACAATGTTCTCAGGAATGCCGTGTAAACGAACCACGTGCTGAAGGAACAACGGCACCAATTCAGAGGAGGAAGGCAACTTAGGTAATGGCACAAGATGTATCATTTTGGAAAACCTATCACAAATTACCCAGATGGTGGTCATTCTCTGAGAAACAGGAAGATCGGAAATGAAATCCATAGAGATATGGGTCCATGGTCTCTTGGGCACAGGCAATGGCATCAACAAACCACTAGAGCGAGAGCAAGGCTTGGAGCGAGAGCAAGTCCCGCAGGACTGCACAAATTCCCTGACATCACGAGACAAGGTAGGCCACCAAAAGGACCGACTAACCAAGTCTCTGGTACCAAAAATTCCGGGATGCCCAGCCAATGCGGAACAATGAATCTCAGACATCACACTCTTTTTCCATTGGTCCGGGACAAACAATTTTCCAACAGGGCAGCGCTCGGGCCTATCCTCCTGACACCCCTCCAGAGCAAGTCTCAAATTGGGCGAGATGGCGGAAAGAACTACACCCTCCTTCAAAATAACAGAGGGATCAGATAGCTCAGGAGAGTCCGCAAGGAAACTCCTCGAGAGGGCATCCGCCTTAACATTCTTAGTGCCAGGAAGAAAGGAAACCACAAAATTAAAACGTGTGAAAAACAAGGCCCACCTGGCCTGTCTAGGATTGAGTCGCTTGGCAGATTCCAGATAGACCAGATTCTTATGGTCCGTAAGGACCACCACCTGATGTTTGGCTCCCTCCAGCCAATGTCTCCACTCTTCAAAAGCCCACTTCATGGCCAATAACTCCCGATTACCCACGTCATAATTACGTTCAGTAGGAGAAAATTTTCGAGAGAAAAAGGCACAAGGGTTACTTTTAGAGGTCTCTGGATCTTTTTGGGACAAAACGGCACCTGCCCCAATTTCAGAGGCATCAACCTCCACCTGAAATGGCAGAGAAACATCAGGCTGCCGTAGAACAGGAGCAGAAGTGAATCTCTGCTTAAGTTCCTGAAACGCAGAGACTGCCTCAGGAGGCCAATTCACCACATCAGAACCCTTTCTGGTCAAATCAGTTAATGGTTTAACAATAACAGAGAAATTACCAATAAATTTACGATAAAAATTGGCAAAACCCAAAAATCTCTGAAGAGCCTTTAATGAAGTAGGTTGGACCCAATCACAGATGGCCTGAACCTTGACCGGGTCCATTTCAATAACAGATGGGGACAAAATGAATCCCAGAAATGAGATCTTCTGTACGCCAAAAAGACACTTTGATCCCTTCACATACAGAGCATTCTCTCTCAAAATCTGGAATACAGTTCGAACATTGTTCACATGAGAGTCCCAGTCATTAGAAAAAATCAAGATATCATCCAAATAAACAATCAGAAACTTGTCCACAAAATCCCTGAAAATGTCATTCATGAAGGACTGGAAGACGGAAGGAGCATTAGTGAGCCCAAAGGGCATCACAAGGTACTCAAAATGCCCTTCAGGGGTGTTAAATGCCGTCTTCCATTCATCCCCGTGCTTAATGCGAATAAGGTTATACGCCCCCCTGAGGTCAAGCTTGTAAACCAAGTAGCGTTTTTCACCCTGGAAAACAGGTCAGAAATCAAGGGTAACGGGTATTGATATTTCACAGTAATATTGTTCAAGAGACGATAATCAATACACGGCCTTAATGAACCATCTTTTTTGGCCACAAAGAAAAAACCGGCACCTAAGGGTGAAGAGGATGGTCTGATATGACCCTTCTCCAATGATTCCTTGATATAAGACCGCATAGCGTCATGTTCAGGTACAGACAAGTTAAAAAGGCGACCCTTAGGGAATTTACTACCCGGCACTAATTCAATAGCGCAGTCATAGCTCCTATGGGGAGGTAAGGATGCAGATTTACTTTCGCTAAACACATCAGAAAAATCAAACAAAAAGTCAGGAACATCCTCAGCCTGGGGGGAGGCAGAAAAAACAGGAGTGTTGGTATAACACATTGGCAGCCCCAACTGGTTACAGACACAGATTTCCAATCCAAAACAGGATTATGAGACTGTAACCAAGGGAAACCCAGCACTATAATGTCATGCAGATTATATAGAACCAAAAATTTGCAGCACTCCTGGTGATCAGGTTCAACCCTCATTATCACCTGAGTAGAAAACTGGGGTTTATTCTCAGCCAAAGGGGTAGAATCGATCCCCAGTAAGGAATAGGCTTCTGTAGGGGTATCAAGGAAACCCACAACGTTTAGCAAAATCATAATCCATCAGGTTAATAGCTGCTCCAGAATCAACGAAAGCCTGAGCAGAAAATGAGGACAGAGAGCATATCAGAGTGACAGTTAATAAAAACTTAGTCTGAACACTACCCAAGACAACTGAGCGTGCAAAATGTCTTCCCCGCTTAGGGCAGACTGAAATAGCATGAGAGGCATCACCACAGTAGAAACATAACCCATTGCGCTTTCGAAACTCATGACGCTGTGCCCCAGACACCACTCCATCACACTGCATGGGCTCAGCAGCTGGCTCACAAGGCAACACCACTCCACGCATACTTCTCCGCTCACGCAAACGTCTGTCAATTTGAATCGCAATGACATAGAATCATTGAGACCAGAGGGGACAGGGAATCCCACCATAACATCCTTTACATTATCCGACAGACCTTTCCGGAAAAGGGCCGCCAAAGCGTCGTCATTCCATTTGGTCAGGACTGCCCACCTACGGAATCTCTGACAGTATAACTCAGCGTCATCAAGCCCCTGATTTAATGCCAACAAGGCTTTTTCAGCTTGATCAGTGACATTAGGCTCATCGTACAATAACCCCAAAGCCTGAAAAAATGCATCAACATCACTCAAAACAGGATCCCCAGGTATCAGGGAAAAAGCCCAATCCTGAGGATCGCCGCGCAGGAGAGAGATGATAATTTGAACCTGCTGCGCTGCGTTTCCTGAGGACTTAGATTTTAAGGCAAAAAACAATTTACAATTATTTTTGAAATTCTGAAACTTAGCTCGATCCCCTAAAAACAAATCTGGCATGGGGATCCTAGGTTCCACAACAGGCAACCTAGCAAGATATGCAGCAATACTCTGAACCTCAGTGGCAAGCTGATCCACACGGCCAGACAACTGTGCAAACTCCATTGGGAGAAAAGATCCTCCCCAGCACCCAGAGATACAGAGGGAAAAAAAAAAAAAATGCAACAAACAGAAAAATATCTCTGACAACTTTTCTTCCTTCAAAATATTTTTTCCCTTCTGTGAGTACCATACAATTTTTAGGCCGGTGATACTGTTATGTTACGGTAGCTGAGGAGTGCAGGAAAAAAGGAAATACACCAGAGCAGTTGGAATCTATGAGATTGCAGTACCCTGACTAACCACCACAACTAGAGGCAGCCGTGGAGCGTTCCTACGTTGGTCCTAGACGCCTCGTCACAGCCTGAGAAACTAATCCTACACCTAAAGATTGAAAATAGGAAAGCTATCATGCCCCGGAGCAGAACCCCACCAAAGAAAATAGAAACCCGACCAAGACATTAATGGCGGTTAGACACGAGGAAACTACTGACATAACTACAGAAAGAAAATATATAGCAAACGCTAGGGTCCCAAACTACTCTAAATATGCAAAGGACAGGAAGGGTACTTACTGAGCAAATTCCCAGAAAACCCTGAAAAACCGACCAACTCTAACCATAATTTCAAAATCGACCTGAGATCACACGACCTCTACCACCTAAATTAGTTTCTCTGGTGTACATACACAGCAGCCCCTGAAAAAACTTGGAAAAAGCAGAACGACTACAAAACACAGAGGCTGGACCAAACTTAGAGGTCACAAGCCCCCTGAGGGATCACAGAAGGGCCCCCACAGAAGTGCAGGACAAATGCAAAACTATAGCAAAAACAACAAATTAAGAAATTGTCTTATCGATACAGGAGTGCAGACACAACACAGCATGCTACAAGAGGGAAACTGAAAGAAGGATTCAGACCAGAAACAATTGAGTCACCGGCAACCCTGATTGAAAAATGATTCCATAAATGAGACCAAATCAGTAAACGACCGTTAATCCCAATCCTCACTAGTACCATTCTTGTAACCACCAGAGGGATGTCCTCTGCTCAGGCGACTCATCTCAAACCCATTCACAACA
>JARQOD010014292.1:0-10442 GCA_033576555.1 Oophaga sylvatica
AATTTTAAAACGAACTCAAACCCCTAAGCCTTCCCAAAGGCGAAAATTCCCATTCTTTTGCTACTGCAAGCCCAAGCTAGAATGATCGCATAAAAAATGGTTCCCCCACCATTCCCCCTTTAAAACCGAAAAAAACGTGCAAACACAGGCCCAACACTCTCTCTCCCCAATCAAACTTTCCTAGCTGGCAATAAGTCATGTCCCAAAACCAAACCGCCGTTTTTTTTTAAAACCTCTGAAAAGGAAAGACCCACCAAATCACACATAATTCCACTACCAAAAGGCAAACATTACTGTGATGGCAAGCATCCACGTATTTTTTGGGGTAACAGATCCAACAGCGGGCAGTTTCGAGCATTTAATTTCCGAGCACTTGGCAATGCCGGAGTTTAAAAGCATATCCCGCACCCAAAACCGAAATGATCAAGTACAAAGAGCCTTTTGTAATTATGTATCAGTTCAAAAGCGTCTTGGCTTGGGTGCGATGAAAACACAGGATCACAGGTTTGAAAAGAAAATCCTTTTATTACTTCATAAAATTTTTGGCAGAAATATCCCACTTTTGCAACACAGAAACAGAGACACAGCACCAGAGTAATCCAACTCAGCAATCACTCTCCAAACAGATTCAGGATCTTCTCTCGTACCGAAGCCAGAAACTTTTGGGTTTTTCAAAACAGGGTTCCGGTCCACAATGCTTCAGAGTTCCCTTAGGAAAGCTGGAGTAAAGGTCCAAGCTTACGGATTCAAGTCACAGGTTCACTGCAGGCTAGATTCTGAACACTGTTTGCTCACGGGCTGCTTAAGAAAAAAGGAAGAACAGGCGGAACATAAAGCGGAAACCCATTTTGACAGGGCAAAAAAGCTGCGCAAGACAAAAAGTAAAATGGCGACGAACAAACGTTTTTCGGGAATATAACAAAGAACCAACTTACTCCCCCCTTGGAAAACCCCCGGATGCCCTCAGACCAGGGCTTGTGGGGGTCCTCTGATGAAACTGAGGGAGAACCGGAGCTTTAAACTTTATTGACCGTTCCCATTTTTGTCCTCCACGGGGAGCCCCCATTTAATCAATATTAAACTGTTTTTCTAAAAACCCTGAATCAAAAATCCTTCCACCCAAATTCTCCTGACAATCGACACCTGGGTCAGGGAAAGGGGGGAAAACTCCGGGGAAACAAGGGTGTCGCAGCCTTTAGTAGGGATCATGAAAGACGGGTGGATTCTCATATTTGGCAGTTGAAGAGAAAGCAACGGCACTTATAATTTTACTGTTTTTAAAGGGGTCCAAGGGTACTTAGTCCCAACTTGCGTGGAACCTTTAATTTAAAATTTTTTGGTTGAAGAAACCCAAATTCCTCCCTTGAAACGTCAGGTTTACAAATTTATCTCTGCTTTCTTGTACCTTTCTTGAGCCGATTCCGATTTTCCTTTAGAAACCCAATTCTTCTTAAAGACGTGATTCTTTCCCCACTTATTGAAAGGCTTTTTCTATGGGAAATGGGTAGAATTTTAGGAATAACCTAGATTAAGTAAAAAGGAGACGTTTAGGGGAGGAAACCTAATTTGTTATCGAGAATCACAATGAAGTAGACCACCCAACATCCTGTAGGGGGCAGATAAAGCAGGGGAGATATGCTCCGGGGTTTGATTGGTTCGTTGGGTCTGTCCATTATCGGGGAAAAAAAGCAGAAAAAGGGTTTTATTTTAATGTCCAATGCGCACAGAAATTTTTTGCCAAAAACCCAGAGTAAAAGCACCCCCGATCCAAAAACCTCATCCCGGGACCCATTAAGCGAAACACATCTTTTAAACAAAATCTGTGCGTTTTTGAGTGGGTAAGCCACACAAGGGGTAAAATGAGCGCCTTTTTTAGACGGCAACCCCAAGAAGGTGTTCTTCCCCTGAGAGGTTGGTAACTCCCAATGAAGTCCATAGAAATGGACCCCACAGGCGGGACGGGGTGGGAAGAGGCTGTAACAGACCATTTTGGGGAGGGGGCGGGTGTTTGCATCTTTCACAGACCTCACGAAGTGACATAATTCAAACATCCTTCCTGCAAGTGGGCCACCAAAAAAACGAGAAAAAATTCCTTGTCTTTTGAATTCCCTATCCCAGCTATCTTTAATCGGAAAGATTGCAATCTCTTAACGAGTTAGGAATATCAGAGTTTCCCCCGAATCCAAACTCATTCTTAAAGACAAGACTTACGCCCTTGGGGGGTGCCAAAAAGGGAAACCGCATGGTATCTTTCCCTTATGTCCTTTAATAGGTCTGATTATGAAACTCCAGGAATCTAGAGTCCAAAAGAAAATCTTAGGGGGAAAAAAATTGGATTTGGGCCCTCTGCTGATAAATCCTAAAGAGTGCATCACCTTTTTCCTTTTGCGCGATCCTGGTCATAAGAATAAAAAATTTAAAATTTGGGTTTTAAGAAAATTCCAGCGACCTGGCAGGATTCAGGCATTTTAGCCGACCTGATAAACTAAAGGGTTACATGGCGTCAGGACGACTATTTGCTGGGCGGGCTCCCTGAAAAGGTGTCCCCCCATTCTTTGAAAGGGGGCAATAATTGGGCCCAAAAACTCCTAATTGCCCACTTCGTAAATTCCTCTCAGCCAAGACAACTGCTGGGGAAAAAAAGGCACAGGGATGCAAGACATTCTTCTCACCTTTCTCTGAGAGAGTAAGCTCCAACGGCACAGCCCGAAGCATCCACCTCTATTAAAAGAAGGGAAAAATCCGGGTTTGGGGTGTACTAGATAAGGGGTTCCGTGGTAAAAATTTTTTCTTTTAGAAAAGGGAAAATGCTTTCCCGGGGTTGGGGATCCAGGAAAACCTAGACTCTTTCCGGGTAAGTTGATGATAGGTGACCCTACCTCAGAGAAATTTCTAAAGAAACGCCCATAGAAGTGGGAAACCCGATGAACCCTTTTAAACCCCCTTCACATTTCAAAGGGCTTTTTGGGCCAAACCTTGATTTGGGTTTTGGGTTTTTTCTTTCCAAACCATACTAAATTTTCCCTTTTGTAACAGTACATACCCCAAAATTGAATTTCCGGGTCCCCAAAGGAAAAAACACTTTTCAAGTTTTTAAAGTGATTTTGTCTTAGGAAAGTTCCAAGACATTCTCACAGCCATGAAATTTTTTTCTGTGGATTAGGAAAAAAAATTTGAATACATCCAAATAAATTTTCCACAAAAGTATCAAAGGGGATCCCGAAGATTTCATTCACCAATGTTTTGGAAAATGTCTGGGGGTTTCTCCCAAACCCCCAAACATAACAAAATATTCAAATTTTTCCCCTAGCGGACCTTTTAATGCAGTCTTCCTTTTTTCCCCAGGTCCCAATTTCGGGCTAAGTTATAGGCCCCCCGAAGATCTAGTTTAGAAAAAATTTTGGCATGTCGCACTCCTCCAATAACTCAGGGATTAAAGGCAAGGATAAGGGTTTCTAAAGAACCTTATTATTCCCCTATAGCCCCACGCAGGGTCTCAAAGATCCATCTTTCTTTTTTTTAAAAAAAAGATGGGTGCACCTGCAGGAATGAAAGGGCGTATGAAGCCCTTGGCTAGATTTTCATTTTGTAACCCTTTTAAAAAACCCTTTTAGCTGGGGCCCCCCAGGGGGTAGATCTTCCCAAAAAGGTATCTCTGCCCGGGCAATAATTAAATTTGGGACAATCATAGGACGGTGAGAGGAACGGGTCACGTTCTTTTTGCACATAAACCCACATAGCCCGGGGTATACACGGGTATTCGGGGACTGACATGATTCCTTTGGGAACAGAGAACGAAATTTTTGGACTCACTTTTTTCCGGAAATTTAAAAACCTTGGTCTCCCCGTTAATTAGGATCGAGCCGCAGCCATGGTAGCCCTAGAATAATGGGGAAAATGGGGAGAAGAGATAAGCAAAAAGGACATTTTTTGATGATCTTTACCCCTAAGAACCCTCAAAGGCCCTTTTTTCCTGATCCCTGGGGCCAGGGGGCAGCGGAGTACGTTTATTGTTGGGGTAACCTTCTTACGCGTATTCCCTGTTTCAAGCAAAGGAACATCCAAAAATTTCCATTGCCCCTGAGTCGATCTAGCAGAGCTAGCACCCAAGCTAGTCAAACCCCAAATTTTTATGGAAAAAACAATGAGAATTTTTTTCTTACAACTCGCTGGGACAAAACCCCTAGGGAAAATTGAAAAAAAGGGAGCGTTTCACACAACGCCTCAAGGAAAGGGGTTAAGTCCGAGAAATCAAGATCTGTTGCTGCAACCTCTGGGGCCCGAGGGTCGACCCACAGATCCCCTCTCGAACACTCACAATGAATAGCTGCGAGTCTTTCGAGAATGGCGGGGCAGTTTTTAATGAAGTGCCCTGACTTTCCACAAAAAAACATAGATTCTCCTTAAAACGATGTTCCTTGCGGCATACTAACCCCGTTTTAAAGAGCTACCCGCATGGGTTCAGGGCAGGTTCCCGTGTAATCATACCAAAGGTTCTTACTGGAAGGAAGGTAGGAAAAGGGGTTTGTAAATTGCTTTCGAACCATCTCCTGCCTGCGTTCAGTCAGACGATATCAATACGGATGCTAGTTAAAAAGTCACCTAACCATGGAGGGTCGCACAGCAAGTTCACCTTAACAGTGGGATAACCCCCTTTTTGAAAAAAATTTTTTTGGCGAACCCCCAGGTGGTATAAAAGGGCCCATCCCCTAAAATCCAAGGGCATATTCAGCTACCGAGGCTTCCTTTGGCGCAAAGCTAACATGGCTCTTCACTTTTTGCACCTCGATTGGGGTCATCAAACACCTCACCCGGCTGAAATAAAATCATCAAGGTGATTTTAAAAAATCTCCTCATCTCAATAAGGGTTTGCCCCCCTTTAAAACCTTTTGGAAAACAACAAATTTTATAAGCACCCTTAATCGTCAGTGGGGAAATTGGAAGCATTGCAGAAAAAAAAGATTGCATGATTAATAAATCCCCTGTTTCTCACTTCACCGCCAAAACGAAAAGGGGGAAATTGGAATCCCAGCACTCCCGGGGGGTCGGGGAGGGGCCTGGACTCGCCCCCCTAGAACCTCAATCCTGGCTCACAAATCCTGGTATCTGTCCCAAACCCCTTGCAAATTGTATTATTAGGCCTGGGGGATTTTTAAAAAAGGGTCTTTATATTTTGCAAATCTGCAAGGATATTATCATTCCTCCCCAAAGTTCCTTTAAAGCGGGCCTCCATTTCCAGACTTTTAAGACAGATTACTGGAAGAAGAGGAGAGAAAAAAAAAACAATAGTTTCACCTTGGGAACACTGCAGAAAAAAAAAAATTTAAGGGAACTGCTCACCGGAATGGTTTGAAATCACAACCACATCAACACAGAAAGTTTCAACCAACATATGATCCGAGTTACAGCAGACAAAAAAAGAAAAGAAAGGAAAAAAAAAAAACAATAGTGTTTACCTGTGGTAACACTACAAAAAAAAAAAACTAAGGAAAATTGTCACCGGAATGGTTGTAGAAGCAAAACCCACTGTCATCACAGAAATACAACCGGAACGTTGATATCCACAGTACAGCAACACACCTTTCCAAAACCCGCAGACACTAACGTTTTGGCTTCAGAATCTTGAAGATGTATACAGTTCATAAGCGCCCTTGTGTTTGGGGGTGCATGAAAACACAGGGTCACAGGTTGATAAGAAAAGCCCTGTATTATTCAACAATTTGGCCCAGAAATATCACAAGTTTCAGACACAGAAACAGGAACACACAGGCCAAGTAAACCAGCCACAAACACTCTCCAATACAGATTCAGGGTCTTCTTTTCTGTTACCGTAATCCAAACAAACGTGGGGCTTTTAAAACAGGGGCCAAGTCCACAAGTCTTCAGATTCCCAGTAGGAAAGCTGGGGTCAAGGCCAAGGCTTACAGGAGTCAAGCACAGGGGTTTCCTGCAGGCTAGATTCGAACACTATTGCCAGCTGTGGGGTGCTTAAGACAAAGGGGAAAATCAGGGGGGGAACAACAAACGGAAACTCCATTTTTACTGAGGGCAAGAAGCTGCAGCAAGACAGAAAATATAATGGCTGACAACAACTGAGTTTTTTGGGAATATATACAAAAAACCTTACACTTTTTTTGTTCTCCTAATAGTAAAATTGATTTCAAAATAAGTAAAAAAATAAAACAAAATATTAAAGTCTGGCAGGATGTTGCATATACTTACATTCCCTAAGCCAAACTTTTTTCACAAGTTTGTAGTGAGGGTTGTTTTGGGAAAGGGAAAAAGTACAAGGTTTTTCGCTACTGTAAAAAGGTTGGGGGATAACTGGTATAAATTTCTGTAACACAAAAACAAATGTAATTAAAAAGGGGGATAAAAACATGAATATGAAATATTCATGGGACCTTAATTTTTCTTCATCAAAAATGTTTACAAAAAAATTTCACGCATATTTTGATAGTTGCTTACAGTACAACGCGAGTTCCACAGTTTTAATTGAGAGAAAAAGAAGGTCAGATTAAGTGTAAAAAATTTCTTGGGTTGAAACGAAAAAGACTGTAAATTGTACCATTTTTTTTCAAAAATTACATTGTTGAAAAAAATGCAAGGAATTTCTCACTATTATCTACCCATTGCTAATTAAAACAAAAAGGGTACACAGTAGTCCATGATAAACTAGACTGATCTTTGTTTAATTCTGGGAAAAAGTATGAAAAATTAGTTGCATAAAGAGAAAAAATTTAAAAATTAGTTGGTACTAGACAACTTGAAATGTACCTGATCTTCAATCTTAAAAAGGGTTGATAATCAACAATAACAATTTTTGTTATTGAAAAAATTTTATTTTTAACTAGTTTTTATACTTTTTTGGAAACCATTTTTTTGAAATTTTCCCCATGTATTTTTAAATATCTACAGAAATTTTTCAATCCATACAAAAATACACGAAATTTTTTAAATTTTCACACGAACTTTGAGCCCACAATAACGATACTGGGGGAGGGTTTTGCAGGGAAAGGAGCAGACCTGTTTATTAGAACCCTGCTATTCCCCAAATTCACATAACTAAAGCTTAAAAAAAAAGGGATTGGGGCCCGGGAAATCTTTATAAGAGCTGTTTAGGCTGGGGGAACGCACAAAAAAATAAAATAATAAGCCATTCGCAGCCCCGGGCCCACCTGCAGGCTGACCCTGCTGCTGGTAAAGGGGGGTAAGGTGAACTCGCTACTTCACAGAGTAGCAACTTTAGACACGTGACGCATACGGCGGAAATAACTCGTTACACACATGTCGCAAGGGGAAGATTCAGAGATATGGCTTGTCCTTTTAACCCCAAAGGGAAGGCACAACAACGACTGCGGACACACCATGTAAACCAATCACAACGAAAACCCAACTCCTCACCGAGAAGCCGTTATTCTAGGACTTATTTCCCAAGCCCTAATCACGTCCCAAAATCCTCCCCGGGGAGGTGCCGGAAATTCTGGGGCTTATTTTCACCCGGGCCCCTAACAATGCGTGCAATCACACTGGCGCAAGCACAAAATATAATTTATACAGCGCATGGGGGGCACGACCATGCCCCCCTTTTATTAGCAACTACAGGGCCTGCCAATAAGGCCAAAAGGAAACTGCCCCGAAAACAAGTGGTTTCAGACCTTTCTGGCGACCCAAAAGGACGCTGATACCTGACAGTGCCCCTGATCTCCAATGAGAGATCTTACTCTGGGCATCCGAAGGGGAAAGCAAGGACTTTGTCCCAAAGACCTGCTCGCCACAACCATACTGGCTACAATAGCAGAGCCGGGGAGCAGCAGAACCTCTCACAATGTTAGCGGGCGAGACCTGGCCGACGCTAAGCTGACAATCCACCTGCCGGGACGGAAAAGGGGGAACCCCCACAGGGGCGGCTCGAGATTCCCCCTGGCAGAACAAAAACCGACCCCTAACATTACACCCCTCCTGGGGGCCCCCCTTTTTTGGGGCCTCGTTACGCTCGAAGGCAGCAATGAGCTGGGGAGCCTAATCCCTCAAAGCTCCCTAACCAATCCCGGGCCATAACACCTCCAACCACCAAATAAAATTTTTGCCATACCACCTGCACGCCAAAAAGCATTCACCTAAAATCGTCCAGCAAACCCGTTGGGGAGAGTGGAAATCCGGGAAAAAATATGGGGTTTTTAAGGAGGGAAAAAAAAAGTGTCGTGATAAACGGGGGGGGTTGGGGGGTAAGGTAAAAACGTTTGATTTTGAGGATTTAAAGGGGACCCAAAAAGCGAGGGGGAAAATTAGGCTTACTTTGAGCCTGATGTTAGGGGGAGAGCCCACAAATTCGCCAGGGAAAAAAGTCGAGTGGGGCGCCGATGGCAGGGCGGTTGACCTTATCTCTCCTTGAGGCCTGAATGACACCTAGTGCAGCCCCCAAATGTCCCAGGGCCCCACAGCCCACTCCCACCCGGCGGGGGAAAACGGGCTAATTAGGGGAAACCCCGCAGCGCTGGCCGAAATTTTAAGGAAAATGGGGTTTGTATGGAAAACCAAGCAAAATCAACCCGCCACTGTAAAAAGGGATGCCCATCATCCGCCTACTGAAACAAAATGTCGCAGAAAGTAACCATGGTCGGGTTGGGGCCCTCCACAACCCCATTCTTCTCGGGTGATAAGCAGAAAGAAGATTAAAACAACACGAAAGGCGACAAAGCTCTCTCCAAACCCAAACGAAAAAGGGGACCCCGGTCCTGACAAATTTTCCGGCATAACGTGTAAGCGAAAGAAGTTTGATAAACAGTGTCGCTAAGGCCAATGCAGAGGGGAACCGGGGTGCGGCACCAAGTGCAAAAATTTGGATAAGTATGGGTGATAACCCAATATGGGCACCCACAAATTTGGGAAAGCCTACCACAAAGCCATCCCCACCATTTCCCAAGGGCCAAACTGCCACCAGCAATGGTTAAAGTAACCCAGCGCCATTGACGAGGGGACTTATTTTTGGCCGGGAGACACATCCCGAATATAGTCTCCAACTCCCGGACCAAATGGGGGCCACCACAGCCCCTCGCAGAGCTCGAGTCCTTTTTTTCCCAAAATTCCACCCACCCTGACGAAGGGGCCCCAAGAGAGAACTTCCGGTCGAAATTGATGGACAAAGGTCTCCCCAAGGGACATCTCTAGGACACCTGAGCTACATTTCTCAGGCTCTCAAGGGGACATAAGCCGTGACCCCTCCTCCTCCTCAAAGACACAAGGGGAGTGAGAAGAGTTCAGCCCGAATGTTTTCTCTCCCCACAGAAAATGGGGGGTGAAGTGAAAGCGGAAAAAACAAGGACCATTGGCCAACAGGAATTTAGCCCTGGCTTTTTGTAAATACCCAGATTTTTTGAGATCCGTGAAATTTGGGAAGGAAAGCGACCCCCTCCAACAGATATCCCATCTAGGGCCCAAACTTTCTTTGCAATCAACCCCTGTCCCCGATGGAATAATTCCCTCCCCCGGGTGTGGGGGGCGGAGAAAAAGAAGAAAAGGGGTGCTTCCGCCCTTTGACACCCTTTAAGGGACTGCTCCACACCAGCGGACGGGGCATCCACCTCCAATATAAATGGCTTACAACATCGGGGGGATGCAGAGGAGCGCTAGCAAAAAGGATTAAAAAGTGAAGGGGCCCTTTGGGGATCTCTTCAGACCACAATTTTTGGGAATTTTTCTCCCTTTTTTGGGGAGGGGCCCAAAGGAGCTACCAAAGTTGAGAAGGAGGGGTAAAATGGCGGAGTAATTAATGAACCCCCTAAAGGGTCTGCCCCCCTTCAAAGGGGGGGCTTGCCCCCACACCGCCTGTGGGAGGTCCATAGCCAATCCCTGGGCGGAGATGATATCCCCAGTAAGGGAAGGACCCGCTCAAACACACATTTTTCCCCAAATTTCGAGAGGGAATTTTGCCTGTAAGAGGTCGAAGACTCTGCAGACATCTCTCCCTGGGGGTCAATAACGGGGAAAAAAATAGAAAATCATCCGATAAACTACGACTGAGGGGGAAGCAATCCCGGGAAATGTCATTAACAAATCTTGGAAAAAACGGGCCCGGGGGTTACAGACCCGAAGGGCATCACCAATATTTATAGTGCCCGTCCCTAGTATTAAAATTTCCCCTTCGATTCGTCCCCCCCCAGGATGCGAATCAGGTTATAACACCCCGCAGATCTTTTTTAGTAAATATCCTTCCCCCCATAGCCTTTAAGAGCCAAGATCAGGGGGGAACGGGTATTTATTTTTGAGTGAGGCTTTTAAAACCCCGAAAAAAGATCATGGGCATAATTCCTGTTCTCTTCTGCACAAAAAGAACCCCGCCCCGCGGTGACCTGACTCCTAAGAACCTTTGCCAGGTTTTTCCTGAATATATTTAAGACATAGCCTCTGTCTCCCCGGGTAGAAAGGGATAGACTCGTCCC
>JARQOD010014293.1:0-10433 GCA_033576555.1 Oophaga sylvatica
TTAAGATACAGCTGAAACAGTCCCCTAGAAGATCCTGGCATTCTGGACGAAGTACTAATTGAAAAAATGAATGAGGCAGCTAGTTTGGAGTCAAAGAGCGAACAGAAGTTAAAGAAGGGCTCGGCTCCTAAAACCACCAAAATGAGTCAGCTGAAGTTGGAGACCCCCGGTTGCCAGTCCAAAGATCATGATGAAGACCCTCCAGTACCACCGCCGAGAGTGAACCTTAGACCACCAATAAAAGGGAGGACAGCCAAAGCTGACTGGGAAGAAGTAATAGGAGAACTGCAAGCTGAGCTGATGGAGGTGAAAGAGTTGATTCCTTTCAGGACAGAATCTGTATCTCTCGGACCCAGGAGTGGGTTCCAAAACAGAAGATACCCAGCTTGTGAGGCGTGCCGTTCATCAAATCAGAGGGCGGTATGTGTCCACTGTTTAAGATGTGGTGATGAAGGACATTATGCCAAGGAATGCCAATGGTCACGTTTGTTTGGGTTAAAAGACAGGAGGTTGCCAGTGCGGGGCAACTGGTAACCGCGACACAGAGGAGGCCCCAGAAGCAAATCCAAATCCCACCAACCCCCAGAACAGCGCATGAGGTAAAACAACTGCATCAGCATTATCCCCAAGTGTGTTTCCATCTACAACAGCTGTAAGGGCCCCGTCACACATAACGACTCACCAGCGATCCTGACAATGATATGAACTTGTCAGGATCGCTGGTGTTTCGCTACATGATTGCTGGTGAGCTGCCAAACAGGTAGCTCTCACAGCGATCAGGACAGCGACTATGCGGGTAACAAGAGACGCACGTCGCTTAGTTACCAGCAGTGTACGCTAGAGACCAGCGCTCTGGTGCAGGAGCTGTTAACCAAGGTACACATCTGGTTTTCTAGTCACGGCACGGCTTAGAAACCCGCTGTGTATCTTGGTTACCAGCTCCCCTGCACCAGCGCGCTGGTATCTAACGTACACATCGGGTTTCTAGGCACCGCCTGCCACACGCAGCGATGCGTGCTGGCCAGCAGGAGACCAACTATCAAAAAAATGTCCAGGACATTCAGCGACGATCAGCGATACCCAGCAGGGGTGCTGATCGTCGCTGAATGTCACACACAGTGATATCGCTGGGGAGATCGCTGTTACGTCACAAAACTTGTGACTCGGCAGCGATCTCGCTAGCCATCTCGCTATGTGAGATGAGGGCTTAATAGATACAGGGGCAACAGTTACTTAATGCCTAGTGCGGAGGTCTAACGTCATACTCCTGGAATGAGGATTCCTTGGTCAGTAAAGATAGCCTCATTAGCCTAATCGGTGAAAGGTGCTATATACAGTGCCAGCTAGATGGACTCCTGGTAAAATCACTGTGGGAAACAGGCGTCAAAGCAAGCCTTTTATATGAAGAATGGAGAAGGTGCCACCTGCCACATACCTGCCTTCGGTCACTAAAGGAATTCTTAGGACCAGTGGAACTTCAGGGTAAAGCCGTCAACCAGACCGAAATTCCTTTCATAGGCTGGGTGGAAGTGACTTTCCGACTCAGGGCCATGAAGAACAGCAACACCATTGAGCTTTTGGTACCTTTTCTCGTGACCAGTGATCCGAACGTGGCAGAGGATCCTATCCTGGGTTATAATGTAATCAATGAAGTCATCACGAAACACAAGTCAGGGACACTGATGGTGGGTGCAATTGCCACATCATTTGCCATACCCAACACTGTGGCAGAAAACATGATTCATAAAGGAAAGAAAGCACAGAATACAATGGATCTGAAAGAAGTCAAGGTAACCTGCACCCAACCATCATCCCTGCAAACCAAATGGTGGGAGTGAGGTGTGGAGTCCGGGTGGAATCGGGAAGAAAAGTCCAGAAGAGACTGTTCGTGCCAAAAGACTCCTCTGAACTTCCAGAAAGCCTAGTTCAAGGTGAGACTGTGCTTACGATTACTATTGGTAGTTTGCCCGAGTGACATTGCCCTGATGAAAACCACGAAACATGAAATTAGACTGGATCCAAAGACTGTGTTAAGTCACATTGAAAGCGGTGTATCCACCAGTGGGAGACCCACCCAGTCGTCTACCGTGAATTAAGTCCCCCCACCAAGGGACAGGAGTTGCCGAGGGGAGGAAATTGCGCAACCCACCTCGGGATCCTGGTATCCCCCAGTACCCCTGGAACACTTGTGTGCTGAAGATCTATCAGTGGCAAAACAGATGCTGAGAGAAGAGTGTCATGCATTCTCTAAAGATGACTCTGATATAGGCTGTACTCCGTCGTTGCAGTTGAAAATTATTTTGAAAGACACGACCCCAGTAACCAAGTTACATGGAGGTGCCGAAACCGACCATTACACCATGAAGTGAAAGAGTATTTACAAGATCTAATCAACAGAGGTTGGGTCCAAAAGTCAAAGTCATCTTATTTCTCTCCTATTGTCTGTGTTAGGAAGAAGGGCAGTACACGCAGACTCTGCTATGATTACAGGGAACTAAACCGAAAGTCAATACCTGATCGACACCCGATACCAAAGATCCAAAATATGCTGGATAGACTATCAGGAAATACCTGGTTCTCTGTCTTCGATCAGGGTAAGGCATACCACCAAGGGTTTGTCGAGGCGTCCAGTAGACCCTTGACAGCATTCATCACACCATGGGAATTATATGAGCGGATCCGCATACTGTTTGGGCTCAATTCAGCTCCAGCAGAATTCCAGAGGAGCATGGAGACATGTTTAGAAGGATTGAGGGACAATATCTGTCAGCCGTACTTAGATGATAATGTGGTACACAACAAAACCTTCCGAGAGCATGTTGAACATGTGAGGACCGTACTTCAGCGGTATCAACAACACGGAGTTAAGTTGACCCCATAGAAGTGTGAAGTGTTCAAAAGGCAAGTCCAATTTCTAGGGAAAATTGTGTCCTGAAGGATATACCATGGACCAAGCAGAAATTGCTCCGGTACTGGCCTTTAAAGACAAGCGGCCTTCTACTGTCGGGGAGGTGAGGCAGATCATAGGATTCCTCTCTTACTATCGTACTTATATCCGGAACTTCTCCAGAATTGCAGCTCCACTATAGCTCCTCTTATATCTATAAAGCATCCAGCAACTAGAGGGGTTAACACAGTCACAGGAGACAGGAAGTGTTAGCAGAACCCTAGGGGGATTGTGGGAAACTTGTTTACTATTCTGGCAGCACCCAAAGAGATGAGTGATGTGTGTCTGTGAGATGTCTCAAAAACGTTCAGGCAAGTGAACCATAGGGAAACAGGATTCAATTACAGAGTGGAGCTGGGCTAACCACTGGATGGCTAGTTGAGAAAGTCTATCAGGAGCAGGAAGATAAGTCCCAAAAGGAATTGTGTCATAGGGATAATGTCCCTCAGCAAACCCTCCCCCTCCTCCATTACACTGTGCTAGAAGGAATGCTGTGTACTATTGAGCCTTTATAAAGAGTCTTGATCTGTGCTGAACTGTGCTATCAAAAGAGACTGTTAGTCAGTGTGTCTCTAAGAACCAGCTGTGCTGTCCATGAAGCCTGTGCTTAAGAGACTTGAATTGTACTGAATGTGCTGTGACATTAAACTACAGTGTTCATATTTAAGAGGACAGATATTGCCAATTACGGTCGATCATGTGTAGTTTGTCAGAGAGTTGGAAAGTCTGGGAATATACAGAAAGCCCCATTGGTACCACTGCCAGTGATAAATGAGCCTTTCCAGCAAGTGGCTGTGGATATCATAGGTCCACTTGCAATCCCTAGCAGCTCTGGCAGCTCTGGCAAAAAGGTCATCCTCTAAGTGGTGGTCTATGCTACACGATATCCAGAAGCTGTGGTACTGTCCTCCATCGTAGCAGACAAAGTGGCGGAAGCTTTATTGACTGTTTTCTCTCGTGTGGGCTTCCCAGGAAATGTTAACAGATCAGGGAACCCAATTAATGTCCAATCTTATGAAAAGCCTCTGCGAAAAAAATACTAGTGCTGCATTTTGTGGCCAGCACCTATCATCCCCAAACCAACGGACTCTGCGTGCGTTTTAATGGGACATTAAAGCAAATGCTCAAAATGCTAGTGGAGACTGAAGGAAGAGACTGGGAGTGGTACCTCCCCCATTATGTACAGAGAGGTACCTGTTTATGATTTGGTAGCTGAGGAGAGCAGGCAAAAACGGCAATACACCAGAGAGGTTGGAATCTACTGGATTGCAGTACCCTGACTAACCACCACAACTAAAGGCAGCCGTGGAGCGTACCTACGTTGGTCCTAGACACCTCGTCATAGCCTAAGAAGCTAACTACACCTAAAGATAGAAAGAGGAAAACTATCTGCCCCGGAGCAGATCCCCAAAGAACATAGGAAGCCCCCAAACATGTAATGGCGGTTAGACAAGAGGAAATACAGACACAGACAGAAAATAGTATGAGCAAATGTTGGGGCCCAAACTTCCTAGACAGAAAAGGATAGGAAGGACACTTACTGCAATCCCAAAAAAACCCTAAAAAGTACCAACTCTACTAATTACAAAAACACCTGAGATCACACGACCTCTACCACCTAAATTAGTTCTCTGGTGTAACAAAACTAAGCCGCAGCCACTGAAAAAACTGGAAAAGGCAAATGAACAAATAACAGAGGCCAGATAAACTGATAGGAGCACAAGCCCCAGGAGGGGACCTGGCTGACCTCCACAGAAGTGCAGGAAACAATGCAAAAAGCAAGCTCAAAAATAAAAGCAGAAAATATCTTATCTGAGAGCAGGAGAAGAGGCACGATTCAGCAGGCTTCCAAGTGAACCAGGAACAACAGTAGTTAGACAAGAAAAATTGATCACCGGCAACCCTGATGGGAGGGAACCTCCCTTATATAGGACCAGTCTGTAACTCCTGACTGCCAATCTTCACTAAATGGTTCAGCACTGTCTGCAACCACCAGAGGGAGCTTCTGCTCAGAACTCATTTCTAACACATTCACAACAGTACCCCCCCTTGAGGAGGGGTCACCGAACCCTCACTTGGGCAACCAGGTCGGTCAGGATGAGCCTGTGATACGCACGGATCAGTCCTCCTAGCAGGATGTTCGAAGCAAACACCCAAGAATTGTCCTCCTGACCATAACCTCTCCACTTAACCCAAATACTGGAGTTTCCGTCTAGAAAAACGAGAATCCAATATTTTTCTCAACCACATATTCCAGATTGCCCTCAACTAGTGATGAGCGATACTGCTCGATATCTAAAAATATCGATCGAATGGTATCGCCGATATCACTAAATATCGGCGATATCCGATTCCGATACCGGAAGTCCCATGTAAGTCTATGGGAACAAAATATCGCAACTAAAAAAAACTTTATTTCCTTGTAAACACTAAATATACACACATAGAATACATATATTATATATATAATATATATATATATATATATATATACATGTCATTGTGACATATATATAATACATATATGTATAGTTTATACACTTCTACATAGTAAAAATCCTCTGATTCAATTGCCGGGTAAAGCCGGCTTCTGTGAAAAGACAGAACACCCGACATGAAATGACACTTGTGTACATAGGGTTAACCATGTCTTTTCATGTCGTTTGCAATCTGATTTGCACAAACATTACATCAGTCATGTGTGCAAAATTTCACACCTGTAGGGGATAATTAAAGGTGTAAATTCGTTGTAAAAAAACCTGACTTTTTTGCTACGAATTTACACCTTTAATTAACCCCTACAGGTGTGAAATTTTGCACACATAGACTGATGTAATTGTTTTGTGCAAATCAGATAGCAAAGGACATGAAAAGAACATGGTTAACCCTATGTACACCAAGTGTCATTTCATGTCGGGTTCTGCATTTTCACAAAAGCCGTCAATTGAAATTAGCGGCTATTATACTATTAGAAGTGATGAACTATAAATATAAAAATATATATATGTGTCACAAATTCAATGACATGTATATATATAATATAATATATATATTGAGGTGTAAAATTGTTTAAACAAAAAATGCGTGGGCTCCCACCCTATTTTCGCAACCAGACAGACAAAGCCAGCGAATGGGGGCAGATAATAATAGCCAGAGAGGGACCATTATTTTTGGCCCCCCCTGGCTACTAACATCTGCCCCCAGACATCCTAGAAAAGACAAATCTATAATTAGATTCGCCCTTTCTGGCACTTTGCCGTCTATTTCCCATTGCCCTGTAGTGGGGCGAATGGGTTAATATGGGTTTTAAAGCCACATTGCAATTGAAAGGGACCTTAAGCCAGGTTAAAATTGAGAGCTGTCAATTAGACAACTATCAATTATTAATCCTATTGCATGAAATAAAAATAAAACACACACACTTTAATTAAAAATCATTTTAATGAAATAAAGACACATGTTTTTGACCATCTTTATTTGACTGCAAAAAACATTTCCTGTAATAAAAATAAAATAAAAAAGCAAAATTATTCTTACCATCCCCCGCACAGTCAGGTCCCACGGTGTAACCTTCAGAAAGGTTAATGCTTACTGCGGACCCCCACAATGCTGCAGCCTCACAGTAAACCCCCAAATGAATGATTCCTCTCCTGGCTGACAGGAGAGGAAGGAAAGCTTAATTGATTGCTTCCCACTTTCCTTCAGGTCATCCAGGGACACAATCATGACGTCAGGGGGAACTGATTAACAAAAAATAGGGTTTTTCCCCTTTCGAATAAAAAATGCGTCGGGCCCCCTATTTTTGTTAACCACCGATAAGCAGACTGCGACAGGGCGACCGTAAGAAGCAGACCAAGCACTGCATGGGCCCGGGACAGGTGAGGGGGCCCTCGACGGTCGGGTAGCTTGTTGACACAGTACTACCAGGGGTCGGCGGGTTTGGGGGGGAGCGCAGCTCTTCTAAAATACTCACCCCTCCTGGTGCGGTCTCTGCAGCCCCTGCTCTTTTCCCCACGGTCTCCGAGCCTTTTGTTCACCCGGTCAGGTGGTACCGCTCATTACAGTCATGAATACGCACATATTCAGACTTTAATGACTGTCCCGCGTGACCGCTGAACACTGGGGGCCCGGAGCCGTGGGAGAAGAGCAGGGGCTGCACAGACCGCGCCGGCAGAAGGTGATTTAAAAGGGATATTTACCTGTCCCTTTCCCCACCGTTGCTCCCCCGCCCTTTCTTGCTGAATGTTCAGGTAAAGGGCGCGATGACGCGTTAGGCGCCCGCGCCCTCTGGCCTCTCATTCACTGCGAGGACCCCGAAGACAGCGCACTCAGCAGTGGAGAGAGGACAGGTAAATATCTCAGGTGCCGGGGCCCGAGCGAGCGTGACATCGGCACCTGGTGCACCCCCTGCTCAGGACACCGCACCGGCCCCCAGCGACGAAAGGGGGATATTTTTTTTTTTTTTTTTGGTTGCAGCAGCTGCGGCAGCATAAGGGCCTATACTATGGACCCTCTATGGGGGCACAATCTAGGGGGGCATAATACTTTTTTTTTTGTTTAATGTGTCCCCTCAGTGTGCGGGCACTTTACTTTTTACAATGGCTCTGGGTTTTTTTTTTTGGGGGGGGCCCATTCAGACTTTTGCTATGGGGCCCCATGATTTCTATGTACGCCCCTGCTGAGGGGATGGTATTTAAGGCTGTTAAGGACCAAGATCCAGGACCTTGCCAGCACGTCGGACTGGAGTACCTTGGGCCCACCAGAGAAAAAATATTTCTTGGGCCCACCATCATACTTCCCAACCTTTGAAGAAGGAAAGAGGGACAAAGGTGGCATGCTGTCTGCTGCAGCAAATTTTAGGCCATGCCACGTTGCACCACAGACGTCCCAGGATTGGTGATGCTTTAGTCCAGGTGTGGGAGAGATCCCCAGGGAACCCATCCGTCGCGCTCATCAAGAGCATGCCCAGAAGTTGTAGGGAGGTCATACAGATACCCCCCAAATTTTAAGACAGGAAAGGGGGTTAAAGGCTGCGGCCCGCATAGCGCCCACTGCAAATTTTAAGCCACGCCCCGACCACACCCATTTCACAGCAATCACACCCCTACCTCGCCCCAACCGTACCCATGCCGATACAGCTGACCCTCCGTGACGGTTGGGGGCCCACTGCTGGGACCGGGCCCCCCAACGCCTGTTCAGGCCCCATAGCTTTGGGCGGGAAGCAGGAAGATCGACTCGCTGCCTGCCGCAGAATGTAACTGTATCGGCGTGCTGTGCCGCCGATACAGTTACTGTAGCGTAGCCTCCGGGTGGGCCCCCAGAGCGGGGCCCGGGGCCCCCGCCCCCCTGCCCCGCACCATCCTTCAAAACGGGGCCCCCCACGCAGGAGCGGGGGCCCACCGGAGTTTCTCCGGGTCCCGGGGTCAGTCCGACCCTGCTGCCAGCCGAAATACCGGCCCCGCAGTCTCTTTCTTTGCTGGGTTAAAAAAAATAAGGGATCCCCTAAAAAAATTGGGGGGGGGTCCCCCCATTTTGTTAACCACCAATGAAGCAGACCCAGGGCCCGGTTTTTTTTGGCTTTAAGGACCTTTTCCCGGCCCCCTTCCACCTGTAAACCAGGGCCCCAATCGCATATTTGGGTGATTAAAAAAAATAGGGGCCCCCCAAAAAAAATTTGGGGGGCCCCCCCATTTTTGTTAAACGAAAGCAACCCCCTGAGGCCGGGTTTTTTAGGGGGACCTTGCAACCCCGAAAAACCAGGCCACAGCATTGTTGCTTTGGGGGTTAAAAAAAAAATGGGGGGCCCCCCCAAAAAAAAAAAAGGGTGGGGTCCCCCTATTTTTGTTAACCACCCAAATAAAATGCAGACTGCTGGGCCTGGATTAAAAGACGTAAGGGCCCCGGGTTTTTTGGCCCTCAAAACCTGTAACCGGGGTAACACACCCCCCCCATTTGGCGCATCAAAAGATTCCAATTTTTGGGACTTACCCCTTTCCCACTGCCCTTAGCGTGGGAAGTGGGGGAATAAGGGTTATGCACCGTTGATTGCCTACAATAACCCCCCCTTTTAAAAATGGAGAGGGTCAAAAGACCCATCCATTTTAACCCAAAGTTTAAAAAGTAAAAAAAAAAACAAAGCAAAAAAAAAGTCTTTTAAAAAATAAAAGAGACAACACATTTTCTTAATTTTTTTAAAACCTTTTCCGCGACGCCACGATCTCCGTAAAAAAAAAAAAAAAAAAAACCAACAGTCCGAGCAGCCCCCGTAACACAGTCCCACACACCCACCTGCTACTCGCAATGACAGCAGGCCTTCATCCCCCGCAACAGCTGATTACCTCTTCCCCGGCGGGACGTCATGGGGTTGACTGCTTTAGGGCCCGGGGTTTTCCCGCAGTCACGCAGTTATCGCGAGAAACTGAGTACCCCCGGGGAAAGATGGGGCGGCCAAAGCAGCCAGCCCTGACCCCAAGTTTTTCCCGGGGAATCCGCGACTCCACGCCCGACCAGGAACGACAGTGAAGTGACAATCCCATTCCGGAATCCATAAACGAAAAAAGGGATAATATGAAAGGCCGATAGAGCAAATATGGGCCATCCCTATTTGGGGTTTTGGTATCGCCAACACAAACCCCAACCAAAAAGGGTCGGGGGGCGCAGCCCTAGTAACCACGGGGCTCGAAAACCTCTAAAAAGGATTTTGGGGAAACGTTTTGGATTTAAAAAGTCCCTGGGAAGAAGTAAACGAAAGGAAAAGGATTAAGAATCTCCGACTTATAAGGTCCAATATCAGGTTAAACTTGGGAGCAACTCTCATAGGGTTATTTTTGAAAACCAACCCCGCCCCCACTTCAAACCGAGGACCATCACCTAGCCTTTTCAAACCCCTGGCCCTCAATGAAAGGGACAACCTCTCCATACCTGGGCCCAAATCTCTGCATACGCTCCACAACAAAAACCCTGGAAGACAGAACCCCGCTGCCCAAAAAAAAATCGAGGGTGAAACCCAAAAATTTCAAAAAATGGAGACTTTAAAGGCAGAGTCCCTTTATTAAGACAAACTCACCAAAGGAAAAAAAGACCCCCGTACCTGATCAGAAAACAAAAAACTCAGTAAGTTCCAATGTCTGGTTGTTCTTCATTTTCCATTGTCTAGGGGAAAACCGGGGGAAAGACAATAACACCAAGTTTTAAAAAAAAAATCCCCAAAAACGGAAAAAACTGGATCCCGTCAAACAATGTTTCCCGGAATGCCTTAACCGAACCCCGGGGGAGGGGAAAAAGGCACCAATTCAGAGGGGAAGGAAATTAGGAATGCCAAAGTACATTTTTGGAAAACCCCCACAAACACCCGATAAAGACATTTTCAAAACAGGGAGGGCGGAAATGAAATCCTGAGAATGGGTCCATGCTCTTGGGCACAGGCAATGGGATCCAAACCCTAGAGCGAGAGCAAGGCTTTGGGGCGAGAGCAAGTCCCCCAGGA
>JARQOD010014294.1:0-10430 GCA_033576555.1 Oophaga sylvatica
GCAAAAATATAGCAAAAACACAAAATAAGAAATTGTCTTATCTGATAGCAGGAGATGCAGACACGACACAGCAGGCTACAAGGGAAACTGGAAAGAAAGATTCAGACCAGAACAATTGATCACCGGCAACCCTGATGGGAAAATGATTCCCTTAAATAAGACCAATCAGTAACACCTGATTCCCAGTCCTCACAATCCTCACTAGTACCGCTTGTAACCACCAGAGGGAGCCTCTGCTCAGAACTCATCTCAAACCCATTCACAACACCTCTGCTTCTGAGGATAAGTTTATCCGAGTCATCAGCCTCAGAAATCGCAGGTTAACAGCAGCTCAGATTAGAGACCAGGTCAATGCCACACAGAGTTCTAGCAGCAGACACATCTCTACAACAACTGTTAAGAGGAGACTTTGTGCAGCAGGCCTTCATTGTAAAATAGCTGCTAGGAAACCACTGCTAAGGACAGGCAACAAGCAGAAGAGACTTGTTTGGGCTAAAGAACACAAGGAATGGACATTAGACCAATGGAAATCTGTGCTTTGGTCTGATGTGTCCAAATTTGAGATCTTTGGTTCCAACCACTGACGCAAAAAAGGTGAACGGATGGACTCTACATGCCTGGTTCCCACCGTGAAGCATGGAGGAGGAGGTTTGATGGTGTGGGGGTGCTTTGCTGGTGACACTGTTGGGGATTTATTCAAAATTGAAGGCATACTGAACCAGCATGGCTACTACAGCATCTTGCAGTGGCATGTTATTCCATCCGGTTTGCGTTTAGTTGGACCATCATTTATTTTTCAACAGGACAATGACCCCAAACACACCTCCAGGCTGTGTAAGGGCTATTTGTCCAAGAAGGAGAGTGATGTGGTGCTACGCCACATGACCTGGCCTCCACAGTCACCAGACCTGAATCCAATCAAGATGGTTTGGGGTGAGCTGGACCGCAGAGTGAAGGCAAAAGGGCCAACAAGTGCTAAGCATTTCCGGTGACTACCTCTTGAAGCTCATCAAGAGAATGCCAAGAGTGTGCAAAGCATTCATCAAAGCAAAAGGTGGCTACTTTGAAGAACCTAGAATATAAGTCATATTTTCAGTTGTTTCACACTGTTTTGGTAAGCATATAACTCCACATGTGTTAATTCATAGTTTTGATGCCTTCAGTGTGAATGTACAATTTTCATAGTCATGAAAACACAGAAAAATCTTTAAATGAGAAGGTGTGTCAAAACTTTTGGTCTGTACTGTATGCTTCACAATAATGAGATCATAAACATCCATGCAAGCACCGTGCAATGCACATTACACAAGTTTGGAATGGTGGTCCGAAAAAAGGTGAAGAAGCGTCAGCTTCAATATTGTCATAAGAAGCATTGGTTCGAGTTTGCAAACAAGTATGAAAAGAGGATATTTAAAGATTTGAAATGGGTGATTTGAAGTGATGATGCGAAAGTCAATAGACATGGCTCTGATACGTGCAAATGGGTCTGAAAGAAACAAGGAAAAAAGGATCAAACGGATTGAGAAATTAAAAGAAATGTGGAGGAAGTCTGATGATATGGGGTTGTTTCACAGCCAAAGGCATTGGATACTTGACCAGGATTGATGGCGGTCTCATTGCTGAGCTATATGTGGGTTTCCTACAAGATAAATTACTTTGTACACTCAAGTACTATGGATATGAAAAGGATGACATAGTACTCCAACAGGACAATAACACGAAACACACATAGAGATTGGTTCAATGACAATGAAGTAGAGGTGCTGTAATGGCCCCCACAGTCCCCAGACCTCAACCCAATCAAACACTTGTGGGTAGAATTAAAGAAATAGACATATTTGAATGTGATCGAGAGCATGCCGAGAAAGATTCAGGCAGTGTTAAAACCCAAAGGTGGATTTACAAAATACTAACAAATTAATAAAAAATACAATTTAGATTTTATGAGCAAAACAATAACAATGCAGTGACATGACAAGAATTTGCATAACTAATCATATGCTAAATTGTTGCAATTTAAATTTAAGTATGAGATAGTCAAGATGATTGTCTACAAAATGATGGCAGTCTCAAGTTCAAAGCAGAAGTGGCTAATAAGATATGAAGCCTGAAAGTCAAAAGTTCAAAATATTGTTACCTTTTTACTCTTCACTGTACGTCGAAAAGGTATGTTTGGCAGAAAGCCAACACTGTGCATCACCAAAAGAACACCATACCCAAGTGAAGCCTGTAGGAGGCAGCATTATGCTTTGGGGCTATTGTTCGGAAGCTGGAACTGTGGCTTTAGTCAAGGTGGATACAATTGCGAACAGTTCCAAATATCAGTCAATTTTGCATCAAAACATTAAGGCTTCTACTAAAAAGTTGAAGATGAAGAGGAATTTCACCTTTTTGCATGAAAATGTCCCTAAGCATACCTCCTAATGAATGGCTTCCCAGAAGAAAATCAGTGTTTTGGCATGGCACAGCCCAGACTTAACCCAAATTGAAAATCTGTGGGTTGACCTGAGGACACAGGAGATACCCTTGCAATCTGACAGACTTAGAGCACTACTGCAAGGAAGAGTGGGTAAAGATTACCAATTTTAGATATGCCATGCTGATAGACTGCCACTCAAAAAGACTGAATGTTGTCATAAATTCAAAGGGTGCTTATAATTATGCAACCATATTATTTTATTTATTTTTATTTTTCCACCTGAAAAGATTTTAGATTGTTTCTAAACTGAATTGTAAAGATTATGGGTGTCATTAAAGGTGAATAAAGTTCTGAAATGATTCTTTGTAGTGTGATTGTTTTACGTGACAAAAACCTCAAATTATATAAAGGAATGTACACTATTTGTAGCCACTGTATATCTGTCTGCACACATCTTTGATATGCAATGCTCTCTTTCTTTCTTTCTTTTTCTTTCTTTCCTTCCTTTCTCCATATCTATATGTGTATTTTTGACTTATTAACTTACAAGTTCAAAACAGGTAAAAAAAAATATATATATGTATATATATATATATACACACACACAGACATATATATTTATATATTTCTCCTTTTCTCTACAAATAAAGTGGAGTATATGCTTCCTCATTTTAGCTTTCCACACAGCGTATCTCAGCCTATAACACACAGCTATAATTATAATGCATCTCACGGTCTGGTTTAGTCAGTTTCAAACCTGAAGTTCCTTGAAGTTTCATGATTTAGACATACTGATTCATTAAAATAATACTTCATAGCCTGCGACACATATATGTGCCTGACTTGATTTAGTCAGAAGAAAGCGTCCCGCACTTCACGTGTGTTTGCATGGTTTTTGTTGCAATTGGCATCCTACTAATATTTGTGTGTTTTGTAAATTCTATTAGCGCTTGTAAGGCTGTCACATAGCACCCTTGGGAACTGGTGCCCTCATGAAGCACAATTACAATGAGAATATCTCATTATCTCATTGGCTTTAGCTTACTGTTCTGTTACCATGGTATCAAATACACAGAGGAGTCTGAAAGTAAGAGCTCTGCTAACAAAGAACATATCCTTGTACAATGACATCAGATCATGTTAGACAGGATAGACTTAATTAAATACCCCCTGAAGTAGGACAAAAATATAAAAGTCATATGTAGTTTTGGCTTACAACAGAACAGAGTATTGTTTTGCAAACAAAGTAGTTAAAATAATTGTCACTGTCTCATCAAACATTAACATTTATTCACAGAGAATATAAATGGATCAGGAAATTCCGCAGACATGATGGTATAGCGCAGTGGTTATTATGCACAGAATAATCTCTGAGAATTAAAACAAGATTTACTTGGTATTATTATATTTTTGAATTGAATTTTCTGCAATTTTCCTAACATACTGGATATAAAGTATTTATCTAGATATCCTCTTTTTGGAAGTGGGCAGAAAATGTACTGTACTGTAGAGTCGAGCGAAACAGGTCGGTCAGATTCATAAGTCGCCGACTTTCGCTAAAGTCGAGTTTCGCCGAGCGAAACCCGGCCATAGCGTGAAGTCAGCCATGCGGTCGTCGACATGAGCGCCAAAGTCGGTTTTCCCATAATGCTTGCCGGCGCCTTTTTTCAGCCAATGAGCAAGGACGTACACTGTGGGCAACGAGATGACATGGGCAGCGTCCACCACCATCATTGCAGTGATTGGCTTGCTTTGGGGGGCGTCATAGTGGCTATAAAAGTCCTGACCGCCGATCGCCATTTTACTTCTGCCGATCTTAACAGTAGGGAGAGGTTGCTGACGCTGTTTATCAGTAGGGAGAGAGTTAGGGCAGGAAAGAGAAGTTCTTCTGTGCTTGTGCTGATAGCAATTGTGCTGTACAGTTAGTGTGCAGTGACAGGGGAGGATTTTCTTGTGTGCAGCAGCGCTGGTTATTAGGCTGCCTGCTAGCTGTATTGCTTTGTGTACACTGCTGTGCAGACTGCTTTTTACACAGTACTAATAATTTATTCTTTTTTTCTGCACAGTTACCGAGCGTTCATTTTTTCCCACACCGTATAGAGCTGTACACTCCTCACACACTACCGTGTACCGGCTGGGATCACGGACAAATACATGCTGACTATCTGTGTGTGACTCAGGAAATATATACGGAGATTTAAATTTTCCCCTACACTATATACACCTGGTATCTACTGATACAGTACCTTTTTTATGCCTTTTGTATTATGGTCAAATCCATACTGAGAGAGCGTCTGTGTGAAACTTGGGAAATATATACGGAGATATAAATTTTCCCCTATACTACATACACCTGGTATCTTGTTATACAGTACCCTTTTTCTGTTTTTTATATTCTGGTCTAATCCATACTGAGATTGTGAACGTCTGTGTGTGACTCTGGAAATATATACGGAGATTTACAATTTTCCCCTGTACTATATACATCTGGTATCTTGTGATACAGTACCCTTTTTCTGCTTTTTATATTCTGGTCTAATCCATACTGAGCCTGAGAGCGTCTGTGACTCTGGAAATATAACGGAGATTTACAATTTTCCCCTATACTATATACACCTGGTATCTTCAGATACAGTACCCTTTTTCTGCTTTTTATATTCTGGTCTAATCCATACTGAGCCTGAGAGCGTCTGTGTGTGACTCCGCAAATATATACGGAGATTTACAATTTTCCCCCTATATTACATACACCTGGTATCTTGTGATACAGAACCCTTTTTCTGCTTTTTATATTCTGGTCTAATCCATACTGAGCCTGTGAGCGTCTGTGTGTGACTCCGGAAATATATATGGAGATTTACAATTTCCCCTACACTGTATACAGCTGTACGCTTCAGATACAGTACACTTTTCTGCTTTTTATATTCTGGTCTAATCCATACTGAGCCTGAGAGCGTCTGTGACTCTGGAAATATATACGGAGATTTACAATTTTCCCCTATACTATATACACCTGGTATCTTCAGATACAGTACCCTTTTTCTGCTTTTTATATTCTGGTCTAATCCATACTGAGCCTGAGAGCGTCTGTGTGTGACTCCGCAAATATATACGGAGATTTACAATTTTCCCCCTATATTACATACACCTGGTATCTTGTGATACAGAACCCTTTTTCTGCTTTTTATATTCTGGTCTAATCCATACTGAGCCTGTGAGCGTCTGTGTATGACTCTGGAAATATATTACGGAGATTTAAATTTTCCCCTTCACCATATACAGCTGTAAGCTTCTGATACAGTACCATATATCTGCTGGTATTTTTGGTACATTTTCCCAAATATGAGGAAGTATTGTGGAAGAGTCCACGGACGTGGGCGGGGGGGCCAGCTGGTACTGATGGTGGTGGTGGTACATCTGCTGGTAGTGCCAAAAGCACAATAGCACCTAAGGCAGGAGGTGTTGAGCCTGCGTCATCATCTGGCTCCAGAAGGCTTGGAAGGCTTCCTTTTCTGGGAGTAGTTAAACCACTTTTAAAGCCGGAGCATCAGGAACAGGTTTTACCTTACATTGCCGAAACAGTCTCCAGCTCTATCGCCTCCTCTTCTGAAGTTGTCAGTGCAGGCTCCTGGTCAGGAACAACACCTTTTCTTGTGTCCTTCACCCCCACCAAAAGTGAAGGATGCGGTAGGCCACACTTCAGATTACTCCATGGAGCTCTTTTCACATACAGTACCATGCCTGGGTTATCAAGTCAAATCCTGAATTCCCCAGTACAAGATGAATCTGACATGGAGTGTACTGATGCACAGCCACTGCTATATGATTCTTCTGGTATATTCACCCAGAGCACTACATTGCCCTCGCAGTCTACTGAGCCAGAATCTGACCCTGATGAAACTCAGGTGCCCCTTCCCGCATGCTATACCACCTTACACGGTGACACAAAGGAAGGTGCACATGAAATTGAAGAGGAGGTGATGGATGACCCAGTTGCTGACCCGGATTGGCATCCATTGGGGGAAGAGGGTGCCGCTGGCAATAGCTCAGAAGAGGAGGAGGATCCACAGCAGGCATCGACATTGCAGCTGGGTTTATCTGGCAGGCCCATAGCAGTCCAAAAACGTGTTAAAAAAACAAAAAGGATTGCAGGACAGCTTGGCCAGATGGTCAAATTAGCACAGCGTGCAAGCCCTGAGAATTTATCCCATAGTAGGAAGAGTGCAGTGTGGCACTTTTTTTACCAAAATCCTATTGATGAGGCAAAGGTTATCTGTAAGAAATACGGAAGGACCTTTAGCCAAGGGAAAAATCTCGGAAATTTGAATACCAGTTGCATGCTTAGACATTTAAACACCATGCACTTTAAAGCGTGGACGGACTACAAAACCTCAGGTAGCACATGTGCATCTGCTCCGACTGAAGGTAGCCAGCAACGCTACATTGCTTCACCCACAGTAAGCCCACCGGTTAACACACCACCAGCAAGAAATGTTGAGGTGTTGTCGCAAGGCCAAAGCAGTCAGGGAATCACAATCTTTTTGCAACGAAAGACTGAATCTAGGCCATCACCACCACCATCAACATCACCAACCCCCTCTCAGTCCGCCATGTCCACCGCTAGTTCCCCCATATGCAGCTCTCAAGTCCAGCTCACCCTAGCAGACACTCTGAGTAGGACAAGAAAGTACTCATCCTCTCATCCGTGTACACTGGCTTTGAACGGCTTCATTGCCAAACTGATCTCATTAGAGATGATGCCCTTCCGTTTGGTTGAAAGAGCAGTGTTCCGAGAGCTCATGGCCTACGCTGTCCCACGCTATGACCTATCCAGTCGGCACTTCTTTTCTAGAAAAGCTATCCCTGCCCTCCACCTGCATGTGAAAGACCGCATTGTCCATGCACTCAAACAATCAGTGAGTGGAAAGGTGCACCTCACAACAGATGCATGGGACAGTAGGCATGGCCGGGCCGTTACGTGTCCATCACTGCGCACTGGGTTAATGTGGTGGATGCAGGGACCACATGGGACGGTGGTGGTGGGACAGTGCTGCCTAGCCCACGGTATAGGCAACAGTTGGCTGTAGGCGTTCGAGCCTCCTCCTCCTACAGAAGCAAAAGCTCGTCGACAGAGCGCAGTCGCACGAGCACTCCATCTGCAGCCGCCAGTGTTGCCCACGAGGTGTCCCACTATCGAACAGCTATTGGTAAGCGTAAGCAGGCTGTTTTAAAAATGATGTCTTTGGGCGACAATAGACACACCGCGGAGGTACTGGCCGACTACTTGCAGTAAGAAACTGAGTCATGGCTGGGCAGTCTACATCTTGAGCCATGCAAGGTAGTCAGTGATAACGGCCGTAATTTTGTGGCGGCCATAGCCCTGGCAAAACTCAGACACATAACTTGCGTGGCTCACACCTTGAACCTGGTGGTGCAGTGCTTCCTAAATAATTATCCGGAGTTAACAGCCCCGCTCCATAAGGTGCGAAGACTGTGCTCACACATCCGTCGCTCGCCCGTAGACTCCAGTCGTATGCAGAGGCTGCAGCCAGGGCCGGCTCCAGGTTTTTATGGGCCCCAGGCGAAAGAGTCTCAGTGGGCCCCTTTAACGCAGACCACGATTCATGATGCTCCGATACTGCAGAGAAATATGGGTATAGTACAAGACCAAAGATTTCACTTCTTATTATAATTACACGAGTGATATCTATTGTAAATTCTACAATAGCTCAGAAACTGCCGAATCCTCACATCACACAGTACAGACCGGACAGTATAGTCCTCCATACAATATTATGGGCCAAATATAATGCTCCATAAAGAATATTGGACCCCAAATAATGCTCCATACAGAATACTGGACCACATAAATTGCTCCATACAGGATACTGGTCCCTATATAATGCTCCATACAAAATATGGAGCTCTCCTCTGCACTGTGCTGCGCTCTGCACTGTTACGGCTCAGGAAAGGGCGCTGTGGAAAGACGTCATCGCGCCCTCTGACCTGAGACATCACAGTACAGAGCTGCAGAAGACACCGGAGCTGCGGAGGCACGGGGAGAGGTAAGTATTGTGCCGGCTGCCAGGGCCCTGAGCAAGCGGGGGGGCCCAGTGGCGGCGCTAACACCGCTCTCCTCCACTAACGGGCGCCAGCAGAGGTGTATCTAGGTTTTCTGGCACCCAGGGCAAGAACTCAGTTTTGCGCCCCCCTCCACACACACCCCCCTAACCCTAATCCCCCCTTCACACTGAATAATCTCCCCTTCACACTAATAATAAATCCCCCTCACACTGAATAATCCCCAACACACAAAATAATCCCCCCTCTACACAAATACCCCTCCACACTGAATAATCCCCTCCACACAAATAATAAATCCCCCTTACACTGAATAATCTCCCAACACACAGAATAATCCCCCCTCCACACAAATAATAAATACCCCCTCCACACTAAATAATCCCCCTCCACACAAATAATAAATACCCCCTCCACACTAAATAATCCCCCTCCACACAAATAATAAATGCCCCCTCCACACTGAATAATCCCCCTCCACACAAATAATAAATACCCCCTCCACACTGAATAATCCCCCCTCCACACAAATAATAAATACCCCCTCCATACTGAATAATCCCCCCTCCACACAAATAATAAATACCCCCTCCACACTGAATAATCCCCCCTCCACACAAATAATAAATACTCCCTCCACACTGAATAATCCCCCAACACACAAATAATAAATACCCCCTCCACACTGAATAATCCCCCAACACACAAATAATAAATACCCCCTCCACACTGAATAATCCCCAACACACAAATAATAAATACCCCTCCACACTGAATAATCCCCCAACACACAAATAATAAATACCCCCTCCACACTGAATAATCCCCCAACACACAAATAATAAATACCCCCTCCACACTGAATAATCCCCCAACACACAAATAATAAATACCCCCTCTACACTGAATAATCCCCCAACACACAAATAATAAATCCCCCTCACACTGAATAATCCCCCAACACACAAATAATAAATACCCCCTCCACACTGAATAATCCCCCAACACACAAATAATAAATCCCCCCTCCACACTGAATAATCCCCCAACACACAAATAATAAATCCCCCTCACACTGAATAATCCCCCAACACACAAATAATAAATACCCCCTCCACACTGAATAATCCCCCAACACACAAATAATAAATACCCCCTCCACACTGAATAATCCCCCAACACACAAATAATAAATCCCCCTCACACTGAATAATCAATCCCCCAAAACACAGAATAATCCCCCTCCACACAAATAATAAATCCCCCCTCCACACTGAATAATCCCCAACACACAAATAATAAATCCCCTCACACTGAATAATCAATCCCCCAAAACACAGAATAATCCCCCAAAACACAAATAATAAATACCCCCTCCACACTGAATAATCCCCCTCCACACAAATAATAAATACCCCCTCCACACTGAATAATCCCCCTCCACACAAATAATAAATACCCCCTCCACACTGAATAATCCCCCCTCCACACAAATAATAAATACCCCCTCCACACTGAATAATCCCCCCTCCAAACTGAGTAATCCCCCCACACAGAATAGATCCCCTCCACAAAGAAGGAATTCCACCCACACACAAGCAAAGAATAAATCCTCCCCCTTCTACGCTGAATCTGCAGCTGCACAGACACACGAGGCAGGAGCACTTACATCAGATCTTCTGCTCTCTTCTGCCTGCCGGAAAGTGACTTCAGCAGCATGATCACATGACATGATCATGCTGCTGACGTCGGCTTCAGTTGTACTCGCGTCTGAAAGACGCAAGCACACTTGTTCACTGGACTCTGGGAGCCGGCGTGCTGCAGCTTCTTTGTGCCAGCTGTCAGCTTGACAGCCGGCACTGAGAACAGCCGATTCCCAGTCCAGAGGGCGGCAGAATACAGCTGCCAGAGGAGACACTGCGGACCGCCG
>JARQOD010014295.1:0-10405 GCA_033576555.1 Oophaga sylvatica
GCCGGGGACAAAAGACAAATCTAGAAAAGGTCTTTGCTAGAATCTTCCTATCTACATTCAAGAGGCAATCGGCCTCCAGTTCTTGATGTCGCTTGGCTCTTTACCTTTAGATAGCAGAATTAACGAGGACACTCTCATGGAGGGAGGCATTGCATGTTGCATTGCCACGAAGATCGTCGCGGTTGCACATTTGACTTCTCACAGCTGATTGCTGTTTCTTTGTGTTTGGCAGCTAGGGAGTTAATTCTGTCTGTGCTCGGTGCTGGGACTGGGTGCAGTTTCTCCCGCTGCAATTGTTATTTGTTGTTTGGGTTTTCCCTTTAATTTCCCTGGTTGTCTGCTTGGGAGTTGCCAGTGAAACCTTCATGCAGACCACAGATAGGAATGAATCTGTATAGACTTTAGTTGTGAGCTCCTTAGTTGTTCTAAGCTCATTTGGTTAGAGTTTATTTCCCCAGACCATTATGTTCCTTTGGTGTATGAGTTGTATGCAAGCGAGTGTTATCCTGTCTGTCTTATATGTCTAATCTGTGTATTTAGCTGAGATCAGCCCATATCCTTTGGTGGTGTCAGGATCCTTCTTGGGAAACTGATTACAGGGTTCAGGGCTGATAGGAGACAGGGTTAGGTTGGGGGACTTGGACCTCTGAACCATTATCATACCTCCAAGGTGAGGATTAGTTAGGACCCCAGTTTAGGGTCAGGTTAGATCCCGGTCCACCTCTTTCCTGTTTCAGCTCATCAAGTCCTCAAGATTAACCCTGAGTTCAGCAGATATCGTGTCAGGAAAATATATTTATACTTACATGCTGAGGGTTGCTATACTAGTTGTTGTATAGAGTGTTGTTCCTGTATTAATAGTTTACTGACATTGTATACATATCATTAGACAGCGTGACATTTTCACTGGCCAAAAAAAATTATCTCCAGTTCCCATGGATCCAGTAGCCCAGCTGGCTCTGCAGTTGCGGGGATTATCCATGGAGCTGACGGACATAAGTCCAAAGTTTTGTCTCCCTGGAGCAAACCAGAGTTGAACTGTCAGGTTTTAAACGCCACGAGGATCGTCGCGATTACACACTTTTGACTTCTCACAGCTGAGTTGCTGTTTCTTTGTGTTTTGGGAATGAGGGAGGGTTTAATTTTACCAGCTCTTGGCTAAGACTAGGTCCAGCCTCGCCCGCTGCTTTGATTTGTTCTAATTAGATTCCTTATATACCCGCCATCTGCTTGTTTGAGGGCCCGGGGAAAGCATTCATGTAGTCTAGCAGACTGGATCGTTCTGAGAATACTTAAGCTAAGAGCTCCTTAGTTGTTTTTACTCTTACAGCTTATAGTTTATCTCTGAGACCTTAGGTGTTCCTACTGTGTGTGGAGTGTTGTATGTAAGACTTTATTTACTTTATTTCTTGTCTTTCTTGTATGTCTTTCTTTCATTAACCGTTACCTGTCATTCCCTTTGGTGGTAATCCCGGGGCCTTCTTTGGACTAGATTACAGTTGGCAGGGATTGATAGGAGACAGGGTTTACGCTGGTGGCCCGGACCTCTGTACCTTTAACAGTACCTCCAGAGAGGGATTAGTTGGACCCCAGTTTAGGGTCAGCATAGACCCCGGTCACCCTCCCAGCCGGGGGACAGTGTATAACGGATTCCGTTTGACCCACTGGACATTGTCAGGTAATTCTATGTTATCATATACTATGCGCATGTTATATAGGATGTTGCCCTTTTGATATAGATTACTAACATCACATATATAATATCTGCTATACAGCGTACATTTTCACCGGCCCATACTAAAGATTCTCCCCAGCTGTCATGGATCCATGCCCAGCTGGCCGGCAGTTTGCAGGGTTGTCCCAGGGAGTTTGCAGACATTAAGTCCAAGTTTTGTCCCCCCGGAGCAAACCAGATCGAACCTAAGGTTCCCTCTCCCGGACAGGTTCACTGGTGGGGGGGGACAAATTTTTTACTTCCGGGAGGCATGTAAATTGTACTTTCGGCTGCGGCCTCGGTATCGGGGAGTGAAAAGCAGAGGTGGGATTGGGTTTTCTCCCCTCTTACAAGGGACCCTCAATCTTGGGGGTTCTCTATTCCTCCAGGCTCCCCAGATCTCCAGTCATGGATCGATTTTTACTTTCCCTGGGTCTGGTATATGATGGATCCGGATCGAGTTTCCCTTGCTGAAACAAAGTTACGTAAAATACGGCAAGGAAATCGTCCAGGGAGGAATATTCTTCTGAGTTCCGTAGATGGGCAACAGATACTCAGTGGAATGACCCAGCTCTTAGGAGCCAGTTTTGTCAAGGTTGTCTGAAATAAAAGATGTGTTGGCTCAGTATGATTCTCCTCCATCACTGGAGGCTGCTAGGCCCTCGCTATTTTGCTTGATAGACAAATTTGGGGAAGACGCGAGGTAACTCCGCCTCCCGGGGATGAATCCACCTACTACTAAAGTCCCTTATACTGAGGTTCCCCTGGTCTGTTCTGAGGAAAACCCCTGCAGTGGGAGGGACATCTTTTGAGGAGGGAATCGGCGGTGCGCCGCAAGACTAGAAGGTGTTTCTTTTGCGGGGGAGAGGGACATTTTGTGGGGGGTGTCCATCCCGGGCCTCTTTGAGCAAGGAGTTAACCTGGGGGTGTGTATTTCGTCCCAAATCCCTCTCAGTTTCTCGTGCCTGCGGAGGTTTGGGGATTGGTACTAGAATGAGAGGATTTCTGTTTTTCTTGATAGTGGGTCCGGGGCTAATCTGGTGGACGCTCGGTTTGCCCAGGGCATGGTAGCAAAATGAGTGTATTGCCAAAAACCGGTCCCTATAGTCTCTATTGTTTCTAGACCTCTCGGTCAAGGTAGCTTGGTACAAGCTGTTCAAACATAGATTCTTCGAGTAGGGGCAATACATAAAGAGCAATTGTCTTGTTATGTGTTGGAGGGTCTCCCTACTCTATTGTGTTGGGACTTCCGGGTTGGCTAAACATAACCAGTGATTGATTGGCAATCCAGAAAGATAACCCCAGTGGGGTGAATTTTGCAGGAATAACTGCATGAGCACGGTCATCGGTGCGGTTGTCCCTAGGACTTTGTCTCCTTTTCTGGAGGACTTTGGGAGATTTCTCAGAGGAGGGGTGTAAAGAGTTACCTCCTCATCGCGCATATGACGGCTCAATAAAGTTGCTTCCTGATGCCTTATCTCGTCTTTCCCAGGGGCCCGGGAAAGACGGATGATCGGTTCCCATTCCTCAGGAGGAGTTGTAGTGTCAGCTGTATGCTCTGAGCTTGAGGGGGAGGTAAATTGGGGGCCAGGGGGACGCCCCTGTGGGACTTCCAGGGAGACTGATAGTTCCAGATCGGTTAAGACTTTAAGGTTACGGGAAACCGTTACAAACGGATGGCTGATAGGGGGAGAGTTTTTGGTCTAGATCTGAAGGTGAACGATCTGGTTTGGTTGTCTACCAGGAAAATATAAAACAAAAATTTTCCCCCTGGGGGGTTGGGTCCCAGATTAAAGGGGGGCCGTACAGGATCAGTTCCTAATTAAATCCGGTGGCATTTCGTCTGGCCCCTCCCTCCTATTTTTAAAGATTCATAATGTGTTTCACAAGTCATTACTTAAAAAGTATGTGGCACCAGTTATACCGTCACCCAAACCTCCCCTTTCAGGGGTGGCCCAATAAAATAAGGGGAATTTCGGGGTCAAAAAATCATTGACTCACGCCAGTCCCCGACCCCTTCAGTTTTGGGTTTTTTTTGGGGAGGGGGTTTTGGGGCCTGAGGAAAAGGACGTGGGTCCCTGCGTCTGATTTTAACGCGACGTTTTTTTTTCGGACCTTTCCCCCCACACAACCCCCCCCCGGGCAGACCTGGCCCTGAGGGCCCGGATTTCCCCTCGTAGAAGGGGGGGGTACTGTCATGGGTTTTTCCCGCCACGAGGATCGTCGCGATTACACACTCTGATTTTCTCACAGCTGAGTTGCTGTTTTTTTTTGTGTTTGGTAATGAGGGATTTAAATTTTTAAACCTATTTTTTTTGCAAATAGGTCCGCCCCCCCCGGGGCTGCTTTTGATTATGTTCTAATTAATTCCTTCAAAACCCCCCTCCAGCTGCTTGTTAGATGCCGGTAAAAAGCATTCAGGGTATCTAGCAGACGGGAAAATGGGTTTCTGAGAATACTTAAGTTTAAGGCTCCTTAGTTTTTTTTAAACCTTTACAGCTTATATTTTAAACTCTGAGACCTTAGGGGTTCCAAATGTGTGTGGGGGTTTTTGTATTTAAGACTTTATTTTTAATTTTATTTTTTTTTTTTTTTTTTTTTTTTTTTTGTCTTTCTTGTATGTCTTTCTTTTTCATTAACCTTTTACCTTTTTCATTCCCTTTGGTGGTAATCGGGGTCCTTCTTAGGACTAGTTTACATTTTGGGGGAAATTGATAGAGACGGGGTTTACGCTGGGGGGCCTGGACCTCTGTCCCTTTTAACAGTACCTCCAGGAAAGGGATTAGTTAGGCCCCCCCAGTTTGGGGTCAGCATAGCCCCCGGGCACCCTTTTTGCCGGGACAGTTTTATAACGGATTCCGAAAGGGCCCCCGGGACATTGTCAGGTAATTCTATGTTATCTATATCTATGCCATGTTATATGGGATTTTGGGCCTTTTGTATAGATTACGCCCCTCACATATATATATATCTGCTATACAGCGTGACATAAAATAAAGAGCTCTCCCGGACAGGTTCACTGGTGGGCGAAAACAAATTTTTCACCTTCCGGGGGGCAGCAAATTGTATTTTCGGCTTCGGGCCCCGATCATCAGGGGGTGATGAGCGAGAGTGGGGGAAAGTTATCTCCTTCTGCAAGGGGACTCCCCAATCCTGGGGATTTTTTTCCCCTTTCCCCGGGGTCCCCCCTTTTAAATGTCCCGTTGATCAATTTTTTAATCCCTGGGATTTGGGATATGATGACCCGATCGGGTCTCCCTTGCTGAGAAAAAAATTTTCGTAAGATACAGCAGGGAGATCGTCCTGCAGAGGAATTTGCTTTTTGAGTTTCGTAGATGGGCCACAGATCTCAGTGGAATGACCCAGGGTCTTAGGAGCCAGTTTTTTCAGGGGTTTCGATAAAAAATTAAAAAAAAGTTTTGGGGTCAGTATGAGTCTCCCCATTTTTTTGGAGGCTGCTATTTGGGCCCTTTGCTATCCGTACTGATAGACGGCTTCGGGGGAGGGGGGGGTAAAACCCCCCCCCCCCCTTTTTTTTTCCCCCCTACCACTAAAGTCCCCCTTTTGTTGAATTTTCCCCCCTTTTTTTTTCGGGTTTGGGCCCATGCAGTTGGGGGGGACTAATTTTCCCTAGGAGGGGGGGGGGGGTACGCCGCAGGGCTAGAAGATGTTTTTTTGCGGGAAAAAAAGGGGAAATTTTTGGGGGGGGAAAAAAACCCCCCCGTCCTTGTTGGGCCAAAAATCCCGGGGAAAACTGTTAAACCCAGGTTTTTTGGGGGTGGACGGGCCCAAACCCGGGGGTAATTTTATTTTTTTTTGCCATTCCCCTTTTTTTTTTCCCCTTTTTCCCGTTTTGGGGGTGGTTTGGGACGAGAGTGGAGAGATTGGGGGGTTCTTCTTTTATTGGGTTTTCCCGGGGGAAAAGGTTGGGGGGGTTTTTTTTGCTCAGGCCAAGGTATTTTTTCTGAAAGGGGGTTTGGTTTTTAAACCAAATTTTCCCCCCATTCTCCATTAAGGGCCCGGGCCCCCCGGCCCCAAGGGAAAATTTTTTTTATGAGGGGTTTTTTAAAAATTTTTTCCCTTCGGGTGGGGGGGAAAAAAGGGGAAAAAAATTTCTTTTTATGTTTTTTGGGGGGGTCTACCCCCCCCCCCATTGTGTTGGGACTTTTCCCCCTTGGTTTGGGGTTTTAAAATAACCCTGTTTATTAATTGGGATCCAAAAAAAAACCAATGGGTGAGTTTTTGCAAAAGCAAAATTTATGAACACAGTCATTTGTGCGGGCCCCCCCTAAAAAAAAATTTTTCCCCTTTTTTTTGGAGGGTTTTGGGGGGGTTTTTTCTGGGAGCGGGGTCAGGGGTTTCCTCCCCCCAAACGCGGTATGGGTGCTCTATTAATCTCCTTCCTAGGGTAAATTTCCCCTTTTTAAAAAAAGGTTGTATAATCTTTTTTGGGGCCCCGAGGGGGGTATGAAAGATTAAAATTTTGAAAGTTGGCCAAAGGGCAATTTGCCTTCATCTTCCCCCAAAAAACCGGGGGGGGGCTTCTTTTTTAAGAAGAAAGATTAGGCCTACCCCTTTCTTGGATTTTCCCCCGAACTTAATCGGAATTCGTTCGAGACCCCTATCCCTCCCTCTTATTCCCATTTTTCCCCAAACAAAATTTTTGGGGCCCCAAAAGGGGGCCCAAATTGGGGGTCAGGGGGGGGGTATAACTTTAGGGTTTAAAAAAGGGGGGTGATGGAAAAAAGGGGGTTTAAAAGCCGGAGGGGGAAAATTTTGGAACCCCTGTCTGCCTTTTGGTTGAATACTGGCCCAGTATTCCCAAAATTTTTTTTTAAGACCCTTTTTCCCTCACCTTTTTGGGGGGGTTTGGGGGTTTTATATTGGACAAAATTTTAATTTTCCCCGCCAAACTTGTGTCTCATCAGGAAAAATTTAACTTTTTGAGATCTTGCGGACAATAAACCCATAGCCCAAAGGGAAGGTGTATTTTCCCGTAAGGGAATTCCCTTTTTTTGGGGGTTTTTGGGGGCACCCTCCGGTTTCCCTTTGGACCCTGAAAAGGGAGGCATGCTTAAGGGGTCACCGGGGATCTTGGCCCCCAGCTTTTTTTTTGGGGGTTTGCTAACTACCCCCGGGGAAAATTTTTTTTTAATTTTCATCTTCGTAAAAAACCCCTCATTTACATGGAAAAAAAAAAGGGGGTTTTTTTTAAAAAAACGGCAAAAGCCTTTTCCAACCCCTTTTTCCCCTTTGGAAAAAAAATGTTTTGCTTTGGCCCCCGTTTCATCCAAACCCCGATGCCCCCCTCGCCTTCTTTGTGGAGGGGAGCTCTCGTAGGGGTTTGGGGGCTTATTTCCCCAGGGTCCGTCCCCTGGGAAAGGGCCCTCCGCGCTTTTTCTTTTTAAGAAAATTTTGCCGCCCCAAAAAATTTTTGGGTATCGGCAATAGGGGGGAAATTTTGGCCTTAAAATTGCTTTTTAAGAATGGGGCATTTTTTGGGGGGGCCCTCCCCCGGGGCCCTTTTTACGGGGGCACCCAAAACCTTTTTTTTTTGGGGAAAAAAAGGTAAAAGCGTCTAAATTTTCCGAAAAGGGCCCAGGTTTGTTTTTTCCGGGGTTTAAAATTTTTTTTCGTACTTACCCGGGGCTAAAAATTTAAAAGGGGGGGTTTCCTTGTCCGAGTTTTTCCCCGGGGGGGGGAAAGGGATGCCCCCCGGGGGTCCTATCCTTTTGGGGGGGGGGGGTATGTTGGGTGATTTTCTGGCTTGAGGGGGGGGTGGGTTTGGGGCCGGGGGGGGCGCCCCCGCGGAAACCCCAGGGGGACTGCCCCCAAATTGTTTAGGGCAAAAGGTTATTGAGGGAACATATAAATTTGTTGGGAGGACTCCCGGGGTAAGGTACTTTTTGATTTTCCCCTTTTTTGGGCCCGGTTTTTTGGTGGGGCCCCCCTGCTAAAAAAATGTTATAAAAATTTTTTTGCGTCAGTGGGGTGTCTTTAAATTATAATGTTTCCAAAGCTTTATTAAAAGGATGTGGCCATCTACCGTCCCTCTCCCTCCTCCTCCTGGTTGGTCAAAGTACTTGGAATTTAAAGTATCAAGTCATTCTCACGTTGAATCGCGGCCCTTCAGTACTTGGGCTTTTGGAAGGGGTTGGGGTCCAAGGAGGGACGTGGGCCCCTGCGTCTGATGTTAACCAGATCGTTTTTGGTTGGACTTCCACAGAACCCCCCCCGGGGCAGGCCGGGCCCTGGGGGTCCGGAGGCCCCTCGTAGAAGGGGGGGTATGTCATGGGGCATTCCCCGAAGATCGCCCGGGGTTGCCTTTTTGCTTTAAGCTGATCTGCGTTTCTTTGTTTTTGGGGGCAGTGGGGATTTAAATTTTGTCTGGCTCGGTGCTGGACGGGGTGCAGTTTCTCCCGGCTGAAATTTGATTATTTGTTGTTTGGGTTTTCCCTTTTAAAATTCGGGTTGTTTTGGGGAGTTGCCAGTAAAACCCTTCATGCAGACCACGATGGGAATGAATCTGTATGATTTTATTTGTGAGCCCCTTTGTTGTTTAAGTCAACTTTTTTTGATTTTTTTCCCCAGCCTTTTATGTTCCTTTGGTGTTTGGGTGTATGCAAGCGGGGGGTTTTTCCTGTTGTCTTATTGTCTAATTTGGGGTTTTTTGCTGAATCAGCCTATCCCTTTGTGGTAGTCAGGTTCCTTTTAGGACTGATTACGGGTTTCAGGGTCTGATGGAAAGGGAAAAGGGGTATCCCACACAAACAATATCGCAAAACGGGATCGCTAAAAAAAACTCCTATTTAGCGATCCCGTTAGCGTATTTTTCATGCGCATTCCCACGACGGCTTTGTTTTGGATCTCGCTCGTCGCGGAATCGTTCCGGACCCAATTTTTTTTGTCGGCGCTCCCGTGGGTAGTATCTTATCGCGTGTGGCACCTTTTTTTTAGCGATTTTTGCAGTACTTTTGTACCGTAAAGTTTAAAAGAGCCCTTAAAAAAGGGGTGCGTCGTTACTTATCGCTAAATGTGGGCCCTTTAGCGATATAGAAACAAACCCGCTGGATGATTTAATGGTCGTTTTAGGATCGCTAGGGATTTTTTGTGTGGCAGTACCCTTTAGGTTGGGCTTGGCCTCTGAACCTTATCAGTACCTCCAAGGTGAGGGGTTGTTAGGACCCCAGTTTTGGGTGGTTAGACCCGTCCCTCTTTCCTGTTTCCATCAGTCCCCAAATTAAAACCCCGATTCGCGATATGTGTCGGTAAATCTTTTATACTTACATGTATGTTGCTTACTGTTGTTGTTAGAGTGTTGTTCCCGTATTAATAGTTTACTGACATTTATACTATCATTAACAGGTGACGGGCATCAGGTGATTTTTAGAAAATTTTTTATACACATCCCGAGATGGACCAGGAGGTCTCTGAATTTCTTTAGAATTCTGTTTTAACCTTTGGGGACCGGGTCCCTTCTTCAGTATAATTTATCAAAGGCCCCTTAACTTCCTCCACCGTTAATTCTGCGTCAAAGGAGAAAGTTCCGATCTTTTGTATCAGGCACTGCAGTTGCCTCAAGAACTGGCCATCTTTTTTTACCAAACTTTCCCCTCTGAAAAAGTCAGCATAGTAAGTCTCACCACCTCAGGATACCCCCCCGTGAATCCCAATACACCCGGGGAGTCAATAAACCTGGCCTTTTTTTGGCCCCCCTTTCCCCCTGAAATTCCAAAGGGTGGGACCCCCTAAGGCCCCATAATCCCGTTCAAGCCCCAGAGAGGTATCCCGGCTATATGATACTCCCTTATCCAGATTTCAGCCGGTCGTCTTCACTTTGTCATCCCCCCCCCGTCGAATACAGTGACTAATTTTTCGCAGTTTAGGTACTGGCTGTAACTTTTTCCTCCTTTTTTAACTGACATCTCTTTAAGGGGATTGATATCCTCCTTCGTTCCCCCCACCCTGGTCATGTTGTCATAGAATCAACCCTGTTGATGAAGCGGATTTGGGAGTGGGCCGATCTGAAAGGCATCATCCCGAAGATGGAATTTAGCTTCCCCAAAACCCCCTACCAATTTTCCCGGGTGGTTGAGGTCCCAGAAGAAACACAAGGCGAGGTGTCAGAGTAAAGGGGCGCCTTCTCACTTTTGCCGACAGCCCGTGGATACAAAAAGCAAAATCTATCCTACTGCTCCTGTTGGAACATGAAAACTGAATTTTGGCTGTGCCTCCCTGTGTGAAAACCCCAGTCTTTCCCGCCCGCGTTTGATGTTTTAGGACTTCCCCCGGTCATGCCTCCTGAAGAGCTTTCACCTGATGTCAGTATGGCATTAAAACCCCCCCCCCTTCCCCCCCGGAAGAGAAGTGAAGAGGTAAGGGTTTACGTCATTAAAAAGCTGGGTTCTGTCAGTCACCCTCTGTGGCCCATAGATGTTAAAAAGCCAGAGTGCCTACCCTGGATTGACTTCCAGGACCAGACATCTTCCCTGACCACCCCGTCATCCCATGCACAGTCAATCTTGGGGGTTAAAAAGGGCAGGAAAACCCCGGGATAAGCTCCAAGCCAGTGACCCGAAAGAGGGGCCGGGCCCCCTTCCCTTCAGCCTCTCTCATAAGCCCAGAGAGTCAGGTTTTCTCCTGCAGGAAAGACTCTTGTCCAGATATTGAGTGTTCATTTTACTGTTTTCT
>JARQOD010014296.1:0-10404 GCA_033576555.1 Oophaga sylvatica
TCTAAAATTTGCTAGCGCTCCCATCCTAATCGCCCCGATTTTGAAAAGCCATTTTTTTTGGGAGGGGATGCTCACCCGTTGGTGCTGGAGCAGCCCCTTTTCCCAAAAGGATGCTCAGGGGCAAGCACCTTGCTTTCTTTTTCTCAAAGACCTTCACATCAGCGGGGGGGAATTATTCATCCAGGTGGGATTGCTAGCAAAATTTGGGCCTTCCTGATGGAGACATTTTTTGGAGGGGGCCGCTTCCCTTCCAGGTCTTCACCAACCACAAAAATTTTTGGGTGATCTCAGACACCCCAGGGGCTTAATTCTCCCCGGGGCCAGAGGGCCCTTGTTCTTCCCCCGGGTTTTCTTTTCACCCTACATTTTCTCTCGAAGAGAAAAAATCCATCCCGACGCCTCTCTCGCTCTGGGGTGTCCCGAGGAGGAAAGGAAAGAGCCTCGTTTATTGTCCCCACAGAGAGCATGAGAACGTGGCCCCGGTTTTTCCTAGATTGTGCCTCCGGGCAAGACTTTTGTGCCTACCAATTTGCGACCGAGGTCCCTTTTGGGACCACTCGCAAGGGTGGGTGCCCTTTGGGCAAAGAGGACATCTGAGTTGCTGACAGGACAAATGGTGGGGGGATATGGTCCGTACTTTGGGGGGACTAGTTCGGGCGTGTGTCTCCGTGCCAAAATAAATTCCCCTTGACAACGCCAGGGGGGGTTACTTTACCCTTTGCCGGTGGCAACGGCCCTGGGAGAGGGTCGGGATGGACTTTTTGGGGGGCTTCCCCAATCTCGGGCTGCACCATCATTTGGGAAATCACCGATCTTTTTTCCAAAAAAATGGTGCACCTGGTCCCCTATCAGGGTTACTTTCTGCAGGGCCCGGGCGCTTGTTTATTGCACTCCCCCGTCTCACAGCAGCCGGACAAAATTGTCATGACCGAGGGCCCCATTTTGGGGGCTGGGTCGGAGAGAGTTTTGTCGTTACTCAAAAATTGGTTAAACTCCTTCACATACCATCCCAGACGAAGGGTTTTAGAAAGGAGGCCCAACCGAGGTCACCTTTTTCGAATTTTTCTCACCCGGGCAGATGACGGGCTCCTTCTCCCGGGGGCTGATTTGCACTAAACAATGCTGTGTCTGACCCCACCGGCCCGACTCCTTCCTCCTAAATACTGCAGCATCAGGGGTTTCCCGGGGGCCCCACCCGTGCCCTTCTGCTACTCCGGGGTGGCAGCGGGTGTGGGGGCACAGGACATTTGGGACCGTACCCAGGATCCCTTTCCCGGGCGCCGGAAAGGGGGATGAGCCCCCCCACGAACATGGGCGCCCTGTCCTACATTTGCCCCGGGGGACTTGTTGGGCTCTCCGCCCTAACATCAGGCTGCAGTTGGTCCACTAGTTAGCACCCCGCTCCCGGGGGGGGTCCTTTTCAAAGTCCCAACGGGGTTAACCCTTTGGTACGTTTGGCTTTTCCCACCACGCCGGGGTATCCCGACCCCTTTAGTATCCCCCCTGAAACCCTGCTCATGCCCCCGGTTTTCTGATATCTGCTGGACATGGGGTTTCACGATGACCAGAGGGAACGCCATCTAGGGTGTAAGGTGGAAGGGGCAAAAGATTTTATTTGGTGGATTGGGGGGTTTTAGGGGCCTGAGGATAGGTCCAGGGAGCCTGCTGAGCCTTTCACCTCCGCAGCGAGGCAAAAAAAAAGGGGGGGCCCTAGGGGGGGAGGGTAATGTTGGGGTCATTTCCCCCTTCGCAAAAGGGGGGAATCTCAGACGCCCCTGGGGTTTTCCCATCCCCCACCCGCATGGACTGCCAGCTTAGACGTCGGCCCCCAGCGTCTCGCCCGGGGTCAACATTGTGCAGGGATTACTCTGCTTCCCCAGCTCTGCTTTTGTAGCCAGTACTGGTTAGCGGCAAGCAGATGTCTTTGGACAAGTCCTTGTTTTCCCCTTCTGAGCATGCCCAGGTAGATCTTTTTTGGGGATCAGGGGTCACATCTCAGGTACTGCGCACTCCTTTTTGGCCGCCAGGGAAGGGCCCCGAAAAAACCCCTTTGTTTTTGGACAGTTTCCTATTTGGGCCTAACTGGCAGTCCGTAGCTGTACTATAAAAGGGGGTGGCTGGTCGTGCCCCTGCACTAATCAAAACACATTATCTTTGCGCCAGGGGGTCTTGCATGCATGTTTTGGTCGGGTGAAAAAAGCCCCTAAATACCGGCACCCCCCCGGGGAGGAGATTGTATGCACTGTTTAGGGGTCGGGTGAAATAACCCCTGAAAACCGCTTCCGGGGAGGAAGTCGATTTCGTTGTGATTGCTTGCTACGGCTGCTGTCCGCACAGCAGTTTTTCTGTGCATCCTGTGGGGTTAACAGGGGCACATCCATATTTTTTTGGTTTCATCTTAGCGACTCTGTGGCGTAACGATTCATTATACTGCCATAAGGGCCACGTGCCTGTTTGATTGTGAAGTAACAAATTTTTGCCTTTCCTCCATCCTATACAGCAGCTCTGCCGCCGGTGAACCCCGGGGTGCGAACGCCTTATTATTTTTATTTATTTTTGGGTTCCGCCGCCCCAACAAATTGGGGGTGCATTTTACTGTACTTGTTAAATAAAAAAAAGAAACAGGGGTGAAAGCCCCCCCGCTGAGGCTGATGTTAAAATCTGTAAAGGGAAAATCCTAAAGGTTTCCCGACTAAAATATCACTCACAGCTTTGCTTAGCCTTTACGGTTATTTATGCAGGGAAAAAAGAAAGTGGGGTCCCCCCATAAATTCAAACAAAAAGGATAAACAGACAGCTACTAATAATTTTAATAGCCAGGGAAATTGCACCCTCCGGGGTAAGAACATAAGCTATCAGTCCTCCAGAAAAGCATACCCAAAATCTCCAAATCCCGTGCTTTGCCTACTCTTCCCCCTTGCCATGGGTATTGGAATGAGGTAATGTTTTGGGGGTTTAGCCAGCTTTTTCTTAGCATAGTGTTGACGATAATACTGCAAAAATTTGGATATCGGCCCTAAACAGCTGTATCGGCCTTCGTTCCGAATACCGATATTTTCGTAATTTGAATACCGGAATCGATTTGTCACTGTCACGTCTTGTCCTCGGTCGGGGCGTCACTGTCAGTGTCCGTCGTCGGGCGTCAGGAGCGCGGACTTACCGGGCAGAAGACCCGGCGTCACGTCCTGGACTGTTCATGGCCGCCACCCTTTTTCTCCCCCGGCGGTCACATCATTTTTCTCGCGATAACTGCAGTGACTGCTGGTAACCCGGGGCCGAAAGCAGTCATCCGATACGTCACCGCCGGGGAAGCAGGAAATCGCTGTGCGCGTCGCGATACAGGCTCGCCTGTCTTTGCGATGTGCAGAGCTGGCGTGGGGATGTCGTTACTTGGACTGCGTCGGCAGGGGTATCTGTTGGTTTTTTTTTTTTTTTTTTTTAGGGGAACGATGGCGTCGGGGAATAAGACAAAAAAAAAAATGAAAACTGTTTTTGTCTCTTTTTTTTTTCTTTAAAAAAAACTTTTTTCTTGCTTTGTCTTTTTTTTAGTTTAATAATTTTTGGGATTAATAATGGATGGGTGGTCTTTTTTGCGCCTCTTTTTATTAACCGGCTTATTGCCCCCGTGCAATCAACGGTACTTAACCCCTTAAACCCCCCCGTTTGCCACCGCCGGGCAAGTGGGAAGACCCGGGTAAAGTGCCAAATTGGCACATCTTTTATGCCCAAATGTGGGGCTGCTGTAGCCCGGTATTTTCAGGCTGTTGAGGGCCAAAATCCTGGGGCCCTTTACAGTCTTTTAATACCAGGGCCCCGCTCTGATTTTTCTGGTGGTTAACAAAAAAAGGGGGACCCCTACCCTTTTTTTTTTTCGAGGGATCCCCATTTTTGTTAACCAGCCAACAAAAAAGACTGCTGTGGCCTGGTATTCAGGCTTGAAGGTCCATGGATATTGGATCCTTACCCCCTGAAAAACCGGCCTCGGGTCTGCTTTTTCCGGCTGGTTAAAAAAAAATAGGGGGGGCCCCACGCCAATTTTTTCGAGGGGGTCCCCATTTTTTTAATCGGGCCAAGATATGCGCTGCTGTGGCCTGGATTAAACAGGCTGGGAGGTCCAGGGTCTTGGCTTCTTAAAAGCTGAAAATCCGGGCCCCGCGGGCTGCTTTATCTGGGGGGTTAACAAAAATTGGGGGGGCCCACCCCAATTTTTTTTTTGAGGGGACCCCCCTTTTTTTGTTAACCAGTTCTGTTTGTAAAATGGGTTTGAGATGATTCTGAGCAGAGGCCCCTCGGTGGTTAAAAAGCGGTGTGTAAAGTTTGTGAGGATGGGAATCAGGGTTTTACGACGGGTTCTTAAAAGGGGAGTCTTTTCCCCATCGGGGTTCCCGGGGTGATCAATTGTTTTGGTCTAAATCCTTCATTCCATTTCCCCTTTGTAGCCTGCTGGTCTGTCGCATTCCTGCTATCAATAAACCTTTTTCTTTTGTGTTTGTACTATTTTTTTGCATTTTTCCGCACTTCTGTGGGGGCCTTCGGGGGTCCCCCCCGGGGCTTCTCCCTTCTTTTAAATTTTGCCACTGAGTTTTTACTTTTGCTTTTTCCAGTTTTTTCAGTGGCTGCTGTTTGTTTTTGTTTACACAGAGAATAATTTAGTGGTAGAGGTCGTGTGACCCTCAGGTATTTAAAAATTAGTGTTGGTGTTTTTCAGGGTTTTTTTTGAATTGCAGAAAAGTACCCTTCCTATCCTTTTCTTTTAGATATTTTGGGGCCCCCACGTTTGCTATCTTTTTTCCTTTCTTTTTTTTCTTTTTCCTCTTTTTCTAACCGCCATTACATTTTTGGGGGCTTTCTATTTCTTTGGGGTTCTGCCCCGGGCAGAGCTTTCCATTTCTATCTTTAGGTTAGTTAGTTTCTCAGGCTGTGACAGGCGTCTAGGCCCAAACTAGAACGCTCCAGGGGCTGCCTCTATTGTGGGGGGTTAGTGGGGTACTGAAATCCATGTTTCCCAAACGCCTGGGGTTTGTTTTTTTTTTTTTGCCTGCACTCCTCAGCTACCAAAACATAACTATCACCGGCCTAAAAAATTAAAAAATTGTATGGACTCACAGAAGGGAAAAAAAATATTGTGAAAAAAAAAAGGTTGTCAGAGTTGTAAGATATTTTTCTGTTTTTGCATTTTTTTTTTTTTCCCTCTGTATCTCGGTGGGGGGGAGGTTTCTTTTCTCCCAATGGGGGTTTGGGCCAGTTTGGGGCCGTTGGGATCAGTTGCCACTGGGTTTCAGAGTATTGCGCATACCTTGTTAGGTTGCCGTTTGGAACCTGGGACCCCCCTGCCAGATTTGTTTTTAGGGGATCGAGCAAGTTTCAAATTTCAAAAAAAATTTGTAAATTTTTTTTGCCTTAAAATCAAAGGGCCTCAGGAAAGCAAGCAGCAGGTTCAAATTATCATCCTCTCCTCGCGCGACCCTCGGGTTTGGGGCTTTTTTCCCTGATACCTGGGGATCCTTTTTTGAGTGATGTTGATGCGTTTTTTTCGGGCTTTGGGGTTATTGTACGATACCTAAGTCATGATCAAGCTGAAAAAGCCTTTTGGCTTAAATCAGGGGCTTGATGACGCTGAGTTATCTGCAGAGACCCGGGTGGGCTCGACCAAATGGAATGACGACGCTTTGGGGGCCCCTTTTTTTTCCCGGGAAGGGGGTGTCAATAATTAAAGGATGTTATGGTGGGATTCCCCGTCCCCCCTTTGGGCTCAAAGATTTTATGTCATTTGCGATTTAAATTACGACGTTTGCGTGAGCGGGAAAAATATGCGTGGGTGGTGTTCCCTTTTTGGAAACCCCTTCTGAACCCATGCGTGTAAGAGTGGGGTCTGGGGCACCGCAGGGGGTTTCGAAACGAAGGGTTATGTTTTTTCTGTGTGATGCCTCTCATGCATTTTAGTTGCCCAAGCGGGGGAAAGTTTTGCACCTCAGTTGTCTTGGGGAGTGTTCAGACTAAGTTTTTTAACGTCCTCTGATATGCCTCTGCCTCATTTTCTGCCCAGGCTTTCGTTGATTTTGGGGCAGTATTAACCGATGGGGTTTTGATTTGCTAAACGTTGTGGGTTTCCCTTGATCCCCCACAGAATCTATTTTCCCCCCCTGGGGATCGATTCTACCCCCCTTTTGGGTGGAATAAACCCCAGTTTTCTATCGGTGATAAGATGGGGTTTAACCTGATCACCCGGAGTGCTGCAAAATTTTTTGGTTCTAAAATTGCAGACTTATCGGCTGGGTTTCCCTTTGGGACGTCCATAATCCTGTTTTGGATTGGAAAAATGTGTCTGTAACCATTGGGGCTGCCAATGTGTTAAAACCCAACACTCCTGTTTTTCTGCCCCCCCCCAGGGTCAGGATGTTCCGACTTTTTTTTTTGATTTTTCTGATGTTTTGCAAAGTAAACTGCATCCTGCCTCCCCAAGGAGCAGGGCTGCGCTATTGAATTAGTGCGGGGTAGAAATTCCCCAAAAGGCGCCTTTTTTTCTGTCTGTACCTGAACATGACGCTATGGCGGTTTATATCAAGGAATCATTGGGAAGGGGCATTCAGACCATCCCCCTTCACCCTTAGGTGCCGGTTTTTTTTTTTTGTGGGCCAAAAAAAAATGGTTCATTAAGGCCCTGTATTGTTATCTCTCTTGAACAATATTATGTGAAATACAAAACCCTTTTCCCTTGATTTCTGACCGTTTTTCCGGGTAAAAAAAGTATTGGTTTTAAACTTGACCTCAGGGGGGGGGTATAAAACCCTTTTTCGCATTAAGCACGGGGGTGAAAGGAAGACGGCATTTAAAACCCCTAAGGGCATTTTTAGTACCTAGTGATGCCCTTTGGGCTCACTAATCTCCTTCCTTTCCATCCTTTATGAATGACATTTTCAGGTTTTGTGGGCAAATTTCTGATTGTTTATTTTGGGTGTATCTTGATTTTTTTTTAAAGATGGGACCTCAGTGAAAACAGTTTGAAATTATTCCGTTTTTTTTAGAGAGAAGCCTGTATGTGAAAGGGGTAAAGTGTCTTTTTGGGTACAGAGGATTTATTTCTGGGGTTCATTTTGTCCCCCTCGTTATTGAAATGGACCCGGTCAAGGTTCAGGCCATCGTGATTGGGTCCAACTATTCATTAAAGGCTCTCAAGATTTTTGGGTTTCCCAAATTTTATCGTAAATTTAGGGTAATTTCTCGTTATTTTTAAAACCCATTAACTGATTTCCAAAAGGGTTCTGAGGGGTGAATGGCCCCCTGGGGCGTCTCTGCATTTCGGGAACTTAAGCAGAGATTCATTCGCCCCTGTTTGGGCAGCCTGATTTTCCTGCCTTTTCGGGTGGGGGTTGATGCCTCTGAATTGGGGCAGGTGCCGTTTGTCCCAAAAAGATCCAAGCCCTCAAAAAGAAACCCTTGGCCTTTTTTCTCCGAAAATTTTCTCCTACTGAACGTAATTATGCGGGGTAATCGGGAGTTATTTTGGGCCCGAAGGGGCTTTTTGAAGAGTGGAGACATTGGCTGGAGGGCCAACCACAGGTTGGGGGCCTCGGGCCATAGAATCTGGTCTTTTGGAATCTCCAAGCGACCCAAACCGAACAGGGCCCGGGGGGCCTTGTTTTTTTACAGTTTTAAAATTTTTTTTGGGTTTCCTTTCTTCCCGGCACTAAGAATGTTAAGGCGGGTGCCCTCTCGAGGAGTTTTCCCTTTCGGACTCTCCTATTATCTATCCTTTGTTATTTTAAAGAGGGTGTAGTTTTTCCGCCATCTCGCCCAAATTTAGACTTCTTGGAGGGGTTTTCAGGAGGAAGGCCCGCGCTGCCCCGTTGGAAATTTTTTTGTTTCCCGGACCAAGGAAAAAGATGTGATGTCTGGATTCATTGTTCCGCATTGGCTGGGCATCCCGGAATTTTTTGGTCCAAGATTTGGTTAGGGTCCTTTTGGGGGCCTCCCTTGCTCGGATTCAGGGAATTTGTGAGTCCTGCGGGCTTGCTCCGCTAAGCCTTGTCTCGCCAGGGGTTTTTGTTGAGGCCATTCCCTGTGCCAAGAGACCAGGCCCATATCTCGGGATTTCATTTTCCGATCTTCCTTTTCCAGAGAATGACCCCATCGGGGTATTTGTGTAGGTTTTCCAAAAAATGATACATTTTGTCCTTACCTAATTGCCTTCCTCCTCTGAAGGGCCGGTTCCTTCAGCCGGGGGTTTTTTTCACGGCTTTCCCTGAGAACTTTGTGTCTGAAAAGGGAGCCAGTTTGTTTCCGTTTTGGAGGACTTTTTTTCTAAATGGTGTTTCAATTGTCTTTCCTCGCTTTTCACCCTAGCCCAAGGTCAAAGAGGAACCCCAGAATTTTGGGATTATCTAAATGTTTTTGTGTCGCTGCGGGATGCTGGGTCCTTTTTTCCCTTTGGGGTGGGGTTTGCTTTTAAATAATAGGGCAGCTCTGACTTTGAGTCCCCGTTTTTTCGTAATTCGGGTTTCACCCCCTCGTTTTTTTCAGGACGACGGAGGCTTCGTCTGCCCAGGTGTTGACTCGTTGTGGGGGTATGAAACAGATTTGGGACCGGGTGGGGAGGGTTGTCCCCCCCTCGGAGGGGCCCGGGGGGGTTTGCAAACCCGGGCATAGGAGAGGTCCCGGTTTAAAGTGGGGGACTTGGTTGGTTTGCCCTCAAAGAATATTCCTAGAAGTGGATCCCTAAGTTTAAGCCTATTCAGGGGACCTTAAAGATCATGGAGATTATTAATCCTTTTTCTTTTTCTTTTTGCTTCTTCCAGGGACTTTAAGATCCAAAACGGTTCACAAGCCTTGTTGAAGATTTTTGAGCATTGGTTCCTGCTGTGTCCCTCCCCCCTTTTTTTGGTTGAGGGAAAAACTAAGATGTTTTTAGAAAATTTTGGGGATTCCGTTTTCTAGAGGGAAACTCCAATATTGGTTAAATGGGGGGTTATGGCGGAAGACAATTTTTGGGTGTTTGCCTCGGACTTCCAGCTGGGAACTTACCTGCGATCAAGAACTCATCCCGACTGGTTCCAAATGGGGGTGGGGTGCCCCCCCAAAGGGGGGGGGGTACGTTGGAAGGGGTTTTTGAGATGATTCTGGCAGGGGCTCCCTCTGGGGGTTACAAGGGGTGCTAGTGAAGATTGGAGGACTGGGAATCAGGTTTTTACGACGGTTTTATTAAAGGGAGTCATTTCCCCATCAGGGTTCCCGGGGTGATAATTGTTCTGGTTAACCTTTCATTCCATTTTTCCCTTGTAGCCTGCTGTGTCGTGTGCATTTCCTCTATCAGTAAGCCTTTTTTTTTCTTTTGGTTTTGTACTTTATTTTTGCTTTTGTCCTCCTTCTGTGGGGCCTTCGGGGCCCCTCCGGGGGCTTCTCCCCCTCCGTTTGGGTTTCAGCCACTGATGTTTGTATTTTTTCTTTTTCCAGTTTTTTCGTGGCGCGTTTTGATTTTGTTTACACCAGAGAACTAATTTAGGGGGTGAGGTCTTTTGGATCTCAGGGGTTTTGAAATTAGTAGATTGGTTTTTTTCGGGTTTTTAGTTTAGTAAGTCCCCCTTCCCTATCCTTTTCTTTTAGTATTTTTGGGCCCCAGCGTTTGCTCATACAAAATTTTTTTCTGTGTCTTTTCCCTTTTTAAAAAACCGCCATTACAGTTTGGGGGCTTTTTATTTCTTTGGGGTTCTGCTCCGGGCGATAGCTTTCCTATTTCTATCTTTAGGGTAGTTAGTTTCTCAGGCTGTGACGAGGGGCTAGGACCCAATAGGAACGCTCCCCGGTGCCCTGTTGTGGTGGTTAGTCGGTATGCAACTCAAGATTCCCAAATGCTCTGGGTATTGCTTTTTTTTTTTTCCCGCACTCCTCAGCTCAGAAACATAACACAGTTCCCTCTGACGTCACTGATTGTGTCCCCGGCTGACCTGAAGTGAAAGTGAAAGCAATAATTTCTTTTTTACTTTCCCCTCCTTCAGCCCGGAGAGGGAACCATTCATTTGGGGGTTTTCTGTGAGTGCAGCTTGCTGCGGTCCCCGCAAAAAATTAACCCCTTTCATGGATTTACACCGGGGACCCCGCTTAAAAACGGATTTTAAGAAAAATTTGCTTTTTTATTTTTTTTTTTATTTCAGGAATGGTTTTAGCAGGTAAATAAAATATGGTCAAAAACTGTGTGATTATTTCATTTTAAATTCTTTTTTATTAAAGGTTGGTGTTTGATTTTTTTTTCTACAATAGGATTAATAATTGAAAGTTTTTCTGTTGACGTCTCAATTATTAACCGGTTAAAGTGACCTTTCAATTGCAAAGGTCATTTTAACCCCCTTTTTAACCCATTTGCCACCGCTACAGGGCAAAGGGAATGCGGGCAAATGCCCAAAGGGGAAA
>JARQOD010014297.1:0-10393 GCA_033576555.1 Oophaga sylvatica
GGAAATGCCACATACATCCACCATATGCCCCCATATTCCACCCATCGGATTACTAAAACGCTCGATTGTTGGGTGATCATATCACGTATTGCAGCATATGAACAATCTACCAGAAGTACAGTGAGTAACCAGGAGGTGTGCTACCGAGAGCGCTTACTTTATATGGGGGGCAGGATAGGATTAGATACATTGCTCAGCAGACAGTATCACACAGGATAGGATTAGATATACGGCTCAGCAGACAGTATCACACAGGAGAGGATTAGATACATGGCTCAGCAGACAGTATCACACAGGATAGGATTAGATACACAGCTCAGCAGACAGTATCACACAGGATAGGATTAGATATACGCTCAGCAGACAGGATCACACAGGATAGGATTAGATACATTGCTCAGCAGATAGTATCACACAGGATAGGATTAGATAACGGCTCAGCAGACAGTATCACGCAGGATAGGATTACATACACGGCTCAGCAGACAGTATCACACAGGATAGGATTAGATACACGGTCAGCAGTCAGTATCACACAGGATAGGATTAGATACACAGTCAGCAGACAGTATCACACAGGATAGGATTAGATACACGGCTCAGCAGACAGGATCACACAGGATAGGATTAGATACACGCTCAGCAGACAGTATCACATAGAATAGGATTAGATACACGGCTCAGCGGACTGTATCACACAGGATAGGATTAGACTACACTGCTCAGCAGACAGTATCACATAGAATAGGATTAGATACACGGCTCAGCAACGTTATAACAGGATAGGATTAGATACAATTCTCAGCAGACATCATACAGGATAGGATTAGATACAAGTCTCAGCGACGTATCACACAGGATAGGATTAGATACACGGCTCAGCAGACATATCACACAAGATAGGATTAGATACACGGCTCAGCAGACAGTATCACACAGGATAGGATTAGATACATTGCTCAGAGACAGTATCACAACATAGGATTAATACACGCTCAGCATCAGTATACACAGGATAGGATTTGATACTCAGCTCAGCAGACAGTATCACAGGATAGGATTAGATACAACTCAGCAGACAGTATCACACAGGATAGGATTAGATACACGGCTCAGCAAACGTTATAACAGATAGGATTAGATACAATCTCAGCAGACAGTATCACACAGGATAGGATTAGATACACGGCTCAGCAGACAGTATCACACAGGATAGGATTAGATACACGCTCAGCAACGTTATAACAGGATAGGATTAGATACATTCTCAGCAGACAGTATCACACAGGATAGGATTAGATACATTGCTCAGGAGACAGTATCACACAATAGGATTAATACACAGCTCAGCAACAGTATACACAGGATAGGATTAGATACACGGCTCAGCAGTCAGTATCACACAGGTAGGATTAGATACACGGCTCAGTAGACAGTATCACACAGGATAGGATTTGATACTCAGCTCAGCAGACAGTATCAACAGGATAGGATTAGATACTCTCTCAGCAGACAGTATCACACAGGTTGGATTAGATACACAGCTCAGCAGAAGTATCACACAGGATAGGATTAGATACACAGCTCAGCAGACAGTATCACACAGGATAGGATTAGATACACGCTCAGCAGCAGTATCACACAGGGTAGGATTAGATACACGGCTCAGCAAACGTATCAACAGGATAGGATTAGATACTACTCAGCAGACAGTATCACACAGGATAGGTTAGATACACGCTCAGCAGACAGTATCACCAGGTAGGATTAGATACACAGCTCAGCAGAAGTATCACACAGGATAGGATTAGATACACAGCTCAGCAGACAGTATCACACAGGATAGGATTAGATACACAGCTCAGCAGACAGTATCACCAGGATAGGATTAGATACACGGCTCAGCAACGTAAACACAGGATAGGATTAGATACAATCTCAGCAGACAGTATCACACAGGATAGGTTTAGATACACGGCTCAGCAGACAGTATCACACAGGATAGGATTAGATACACGGCTCAGCAGACAGTATCACACAGGATAGGATTAGATACACAGCTCAGCAGACAGTATCACACAGGATAGGATTAGATACACGGCTCAGCAGACAGTATAACCCAGGATAGGACAAAAAAAAAAAAAAGGATAAAAAGGTGGATGAACTCTTTTTTTACTCTGGCTGGTCACAAGGAGACCAGTGGATCTGCAGCAGCTAATATTTCTATGAGCCTGTGTTTGGCTCTATCTGGTGAGCAAAATCTGATTAGAGGTATACCCAGATAAGACCCTACGCTTTTTTTCCTGCTTTTTATTGACAGTATAGGATTAGATACACAGCTCAGCAGACAGTATCACACAGGACAGGATTAGATACACTGCTCAGCAGACGTATAAACAGGATAGGATTAGATACACGGCTCAGCAGACAGTATCACACAGGATAGGGTTAGATACACAGCTCAGCAGACAGTATCACACAGGATAGGATTAGATACACAGCTCAGCAGACAGTATCACACAGGATAGGATTAGATATACGGCTTGGCAGACAGTATCACACAGGATAGTATTAGATACACAGCTCAGCAGACAGTATCACACAGGATAGGATTAGATACACTGCTCAGCAGACAGTATCACATAGAATAGGATTAGATACACGGCTCAGCAAACGTTATAACAGGATAGGATTAGATACAATTCTCAGCAGACATTATCATACAGGATAGGATTAGATACAATTCTCAGCAGACAGTATCACACAGGATAGGATTAGATACATTGCTCAGGAGACAGTATCACATAGAATAGGATTAGATACACGGCTCAGAACGTTATAACAGGATAGGATTAGATACAATCTCAGCAGACATTATCATACAGGATAGGATTAGATACAATTCTCAGCAGACAGTACACCAGGATAGGATTAGATACACGCTCAGCAGACAGTATCACACAGGATAGGATTAGATACAGCTCAGCAGACAGTATCACACAGGATAGGATTAGATACACGCTCAGCAGACAGTATCACACAGGATAGGATTAGATACACGGCTCAGCAGACAGTATCACACAGGATAGGATTAGATACACAGCTCAGCAGACAGTATCACACAGGATAGATTAGATACACGGCTCAGCAGACAGTATCACACAGGAAGATTAATACAGCTCACAGAATATCACATAGGATAGGATTAGATACACGGCTCAGCAGACAGTATAACCCAGGATAGGACAAAAAAAAAAAAAAGGATAAAAAGGTGGATGAACTCTTTTTTTACTCTGCTGGTCACAAGGAGACCAGTGGATCTGCAGCAGCTAATATTTCTATGAGCCTGTGTTTGGGCTCTATCTGGTGAGCAAAATCTGATTAGAGGTATACCCAGATAAGACCCTAGCTTTTTTTCCTGCTTTTTATTGACAGTAAGGATTAGATACACAGCTCAGCAGACAGTATCACACAGGACAGGATTAGATACACTGCTCAGCAGACGTTATAACACAGGATAGGATTAGATATACGGCTTGGCAGACCGTATCACACAGGATAGGGTTAGATACACAGCTCAGCAGACAGTATCACACAGGATAGGATTAGATACACAGCTCAGCAGACAGTATCACACAGGACAGGATTAGATACACTGCTCAGCAGAGTTATAACACAGGATAGGATTAGATATACGGCTTGGCAGACAGTATCACACAGGATAGTATTAGATACACAGCTCAGCAGACAGTATCACACAGGATAGGATTAGATACACTGCTCAGCAGACAGTATCACATAGATAGGATTAGATACACGGCTCAGCAAACGTTATAACAGGATAGGATTAGATACACGCTCAGCAGACAGTATCACACAGGATAGGATTAGATACAATTCTCAGCAGACAGTATCACACAGGATAGGATTAGATACAATTCTCAGCAGACAGTATCACACAGGATAGGATTAGATACATTGCTCAGAGACAGTATCACACAGGATAGGATTAGATACACTGCTCAGCAGACAGTATCACATAGAATAGGATTAGATACACGGCTCAGCAAACGTTATAACAGGATAGGATTAGATACACGGCTCAGCAGACAGTATCACACAGGATAGGATTAGATACACTGCTCAGCAGACAGTATCACATAGAATAGGATTAGATACACGGCTCAGCAAACGTTATAACAGGATAGGATTAGATACACAGCTCAGCAGACAGTATCACACAGGATAGGATTAGATACAATTCTCAGCAGACAGTATCACACAGGATAGGATTAGATACAATTCTCAGCAGACAGTATCACACAGGATAGGATTAGATACATTGCTCAGGAGACAGTATCACACAGGATAGGATTAGGTACACAGCTCAGCAGACAGTATCACATAGAATAGGATTAGATACACGGCTCAGCAAACGTTATAACAGGATAGGATTAGATACACAGCTCAGCAGACAGTATCACACAGGATAGGATTAGATACAATTCTCAGCAGACAGTATCACACAGGATAGGGTTAGATACATGGCTGAGCTGCAGAAGATGATGGGAGTTGCAGTCCTTTCTGATGGCTGTTTGCCTCTTTTCCAGGATGCCTGACATCGGGGGACGTGTGGGGTCTCTGGAGCAGAACAAGCTGCTGCAGTGAACATCTCCCGCGTCCTGTCTGTGTACGGACACATCACAGATTCCTACATTATTGTGAGTACCCCGGGAAGGTATAATACTGGGGCGATATTCCTGAGAGGTTATTGTCACTCTGGGGGTTCGCTGCACTGCCGATCTGTTTAGGCATGTTTGGACTACCATCGGGGGGGTAACGTCCTTCTTATTTATCTAACCGCAGCAGCTGCAGTGGTAAATGCTTTGAATAACGTTTGCGTAATCTTTTTTATTTTTTCTAACATGATGATAAAAACCATCCGGCAAAAAAAAAAACGTTGCATGCAGCGTTTTGTCCGGCCGCCGCAATGTACATTTGCGCCGCATCCGGACAAAACCGCATGCAACGCATTGACATGCGGCGCCATGCGGCGCTAATGCAGTCAATGCGAAAAAAGCCGCATGCGCCGCATCAGATTTCAGATGCGGCGCTGCGGGAAAATGCCGGGGGCGCCGCAAGGGGAAAAACGGATGTGTGAAACCAGCCTTACTAGTGGCAGTGTTGGAGCTGGGAGCCGAGTCGTGGGGGGAGGGTAACGTCTTCTTATAGTTTAGTCTAAAGCGAAGCTGGTCTGAGGCTGAGAATAAATGCATTGAATAAGTTTTATAGTAATCTTTCATTTATTTTTTTACAACAATGTGATAAAAAGTTTACATCACCATAGTCCTAAATTTGTTTTTTTAGGCCAAAATCTCACAAGTTAACATGGCTAGGATCAAAGTGTTTTAAAAATAAAAACAGAAAATTAATTTTAAAAAAATATACATTTATATTTATAAATTTTTTAAGAAATAAAAACAAAACACCTGTCACGCTCATGCCCTGACTGGTGGGCGTGAGCCAGGGGGTTGTGGCCCACTGTGCCACAAACCAGACTACCCTGGAAGGAGCGTGACTAAGGCCTCTTTCACATTTCCGGCGGGCGCCTGGCGGCGCCCCCGGCATTTTGCCGCAGCGCCGCATCTGAAAATCTGATGCGCCGCATGCGGCTTTTTCGCATTGACATGCATTAGCGCCGGATGGCGCCGCATGTCAATGCGTTGCATGCGGTTTTGTCCGGATGCGGCGCAAATGTACATTGCGGCGTCCGGAAAAAACGCTGCATGTAACGTTTTTTGTTTTTGCCGGATGGTTTCTTATCTCTCCAAGCATCAGAAACCATCCGGCAAAAAAACCGCATTTTGGCCGCCGGAAGTGTGAAAGGTTTTCACATGCGGCGCTGCGGGAAAATGCCGGGGGCGCCGCAAGGCGCCCGCCGGAAATGTGAAACTAGCCTAAGACAGCTGCCTCGGTTTTCACTAGAGCCTCTGATGGTGAGGTCAGGCTTGTGCGGCAGGCAGCTGCCAGGTGCCATTCCAGGGTGGTGTCTGGCTGTGGCTGCTGATCCCACTTGGGTAGCACCCGGTGGCAGCACGGCTGAGAAAGCTGGCAGGCACGGCTGAGACACTGGGCTGGCAGGCACGGCTGAGACACGGGTAGGGTCCTGTTCACACAGCAAATGCAGATACTTGAAGGAATGGTGTATGGAGGAACAGGTAGAGACCTGTTCACACAGGAGGAGAACCGCAAGGGTGCGGAGAAGAGCTGTAGAGCAGCAAGAGGTTCTGGAGAGGCAGGAGCAAAGCGGATCCGCAAGGTATGCGGAGAGGAGCTGCAGCAAGAGGTTCTGCAGCTGCAGGAGTGAAGCAGAGCGGAACTGCAAGATATGCGGAGAGAAGCTGCAGCAAGAGGTTCTGCAGCTGCAGGAGCAAAGCAGAGTGGAACCGCAAGGTATGCAGAGAGGAGCTACAGCGAGACTTTCTGCAGCTGCACGAGTGAAGCAGAGCGGAACCGCAAGATATGCGGAGAGAAGCTGCAGCAAGAGGTTCTGCAGCTGCAGGAGCAAAGCAGAGTGGAACCGCAAGGTATGCGGAGAGGAGCTGCAGCAAGAGGTTCTGCAGCTGCAGGAGTGAAGCAGAGCGGAACCACAAGACATGCGGAGAGGAACTGCAGCAAGAGAATACTGCAGAGGCAGGAGCGAAGCAGAGTAGAACGGAGCAGAACCGCAGGAGTGCGGACAAGAGGCAGAAAGTGATACAGAGAGAACACAAGGCAAACACAGCAGGGAAGGAAACCACAGACAAGGAGACAGAGGTAGGACAGAGTTCAGACAAGGTAATGACACGAAACAAGTTACAGGGACAAAGACACAGGGACCAGGATATTCTGCCTCCTGGAGGGCGGACAAACGTACTGTTATGTTTAGGTAGCTGAGGAGAGCAGGCAAAAAGGCAATACACCAGAGCAGTTGGAATCTATGAGATTGCAGTACCCTGACTAACCACCACAACTAGAGGCAGCCGTGGAGCATTCCTACGTTGGTCCTAGACGCCTCGTCACAGCCTGAGAAACTAACTACACCTAAAGATAGAAATAGGAAAGCTATCTGCCCCGGAGCAGAACCCCAAAGATAATAGAAAGCCCCCAAACATGTAATGGCGGTTAGACAAGAGGAAATACTGACACAGAAAGAAAATAGTATGAGCAAACGCTGGGGCCCAAACTATCTAAATAGAAAAGGATAGGAAGGGTACTTACTGCAATCCCAGAAAACCCTGAAAAGCACCAACTCTACTAATTTCAAAATCACCTGAGATCACACGACCTCTACCACCTAAATTAGTTCTCTGGTGTAACAAAATCAAAACAGCAGCCACTGAAAAAACTGAAAAAAGCAAAAGAACAAAACTCAGTGGCTGAACTAAACTGAGAGGGCAGAAGCCCCCGGAGGGGACCCTGAAGGCCCCCAAAGAAGTGCAGGACAAAATGCAAAAATATAGCACAAACACAAAAGAAGAAAAGTCTTATCTGTAAGCAGGAGATGCAGACACGACACAGCAGGCTACAAGGGAAACTGGAATGAAGGATTCAGACCAGAACAATTGATCACCGGCAACCCTGATGGGAAAATGACTCCCTTATATAAGACCAGTCAGTAACACCTGATTCCCAGTCCTCACAATCTTCACTAGCACCGCTTGTAACCAGCAGAGGGAGCCTCTGCTCAGAAATCATCTCAAACCCATTCACAACAGTACCCCCCCCTTGAGGAGGGGTCACCGAACCCTCATTTGAGCAACCAGGTCGGTCAGGATGAGTTCTATGATACGCACGGATAAGTCTCCTAGCATGGATGTCCGAAGCAAACACCCAAGAATTGTCCTCCTGACCATAACCTCTCCATTTAACCAAATACTGGAGTTTCCGTCTAGAAAAACGAGAATCCAATATTTTCTCAACCACATATTCCAGATTGCCCTCAACCAAAACAGGGTCAGGAGGCACAGCAGCAGGAACCACTGGCTCAACAAACCTCTTCAACAAGGACTTGTGGAACACGTTATGGATCTTAAATGTCCCTGGAAGAAGCAAACGAAAAGAAACAGGATTAATAATCTCCATGATCTTATAAGGTCCAATGAACCTAGGCTTAAATTTAGGAGATGCTACTCTCATAGGAATATTCTTTGAGGACAACCAGACCAAGTCCCCCACTTTAAACCGAGGACCATCAGTCCTATGCCGGTTAGCAAACCGCTGGGCCTTCTCCTGAGAGAGGGACAACCTCTCCACTACCTGGTCCCAAATCCGCTGCATACGCTCCACAACAGAGTCAACACCCGGACAGACAGACGCCTCCGTCTGTCCTGAAGAAAATCGAGGGTGAAACCCAGAATTACAGAAAAACGGAGACATCAAAGTGGCAGAGCTAGCCCTATTATTAAGAGCAAACTCAGCCAAAGGCAAAAAAGAGACCCAGTCATCCTGATCAGCAGACACAAAGCATCTTAGATAAGTCTCCAATGTCTGGTTTGTTCTCTCAGTTTGACCATTGGTCTGAGGATGAAATGCCATGGAGAAAGACAATTGAACACCCAGTTTAGAACAAAAAGTCCTCCAAAATCTGGAAACAAACTGGACTCCTCTGTCAGACACAATGTTCTCAGGAATGCCGTGTAAACGAACCACGTGCTGAAGGAACAACGGCACCAATTCAGAGGAGGAAGGCAACTTAGGTAATGGCACAAGATGTATCATTTTGGAAAACCTATCACAAATTACCCAGATGGTGGTCATTCTCTGAGAAACAGGAAGATCGGAAATGAAATCCATAGAGATATGGGTCCATGGTCTCTTGGGCACAGGCAATGGCATCAACAAACCACTAGAGCGAGAGCAAGGCTTGGAGCGAGAGCAAGTCCCGCAGGACTGCACAAATTCCCTGACATCACGAGACAAGGTAGGCCACCAAAAGGACCGACTAACCAAGTCTCTGGTACCAAAAATTCCGGGATGCCCAGCCAATGCGGAACAATGAATCTCAGACATCAGACTCTTTTTCCATTGGTCCGGGACAAACAATTTTCCAACAGGGCAGCGCTCGGGCCTATCCTCCTGACACCCCTCCAGAGCAAGTCTCAAATTGGGCGAGATGGCGGAAAGAACTACACCCTCTTTCAAAATAACAGAAGGATCAGATAACTCAGGAGAGTCCGCAAGGAAACTCCTCGAGAGGGCATCCGCCTTAACATTCTTAGTGCCAGGAAGAAAGGAAACCACAAAATTAAAACGTGTGAAAAACAAGGCCCACCTGGCCTGTCTAGGATTGAGTCGCTTGGCAGATTCCAGATAGACCAGATTCTTATGGTCCGTAAGGACCACCACCTGATGTTTGGCTCCCTCCAGCCAATGTCTCCACTCTTCAAAAGCCCACTTCATGGCCAACAACTCCCGATTACCCACGTCATAATTACGTTCAGTAGGAGAAAATTTTCGAGAGAAAAAGGCACAAGGGTTACTTTTAGAGGTCTCTGGATCTTTTTGGGACAAAACGGCACCTGCCCCAATTTCAGAGGCATCAACCTCCACCTGAAATGGCAGAGAAACATCAGGCTGCCGTAGAACAGGAGCAGAAGTGAATCTCTGCTTAAGTTCCTGAAATGCAGAGACTGCCTCAGGAGGCCAATTCACCACATCAGAACCCTTTCTGGTCAAATCAGTTAATGGTTTAACAATAACCGAGAAATTACCAATAAATTTACGATAAAAATTGGCAAAACCCAAAAATCTCTGAAGAGCCTTTAATGAAGTAGGTTGGACCCAATCACAGATGGCCTGAACCTTGACCGGGTCCATTTCAATAACAGATGGGGACAAAATGAATCCCAGAAATGAGATCCTCTGTACGCCAAAAAGACACTTTGATCCCTTCACATACAGAGCATTCTCTCTCAAAATCTGGAATACAGTTCGAACATGTTTCACATGAGAGTCCCAGTCATTAGAAAAAATCAAGATATCATCCAAATAAACAATCAGAAATTTATCCACAAAATCCCTGAAAATGTCATTCATGAAGGACTGGAAGACGGAAGGAGCATTAGTGAGCCCAAAGGGCATCACTAGGTACTCAAAATGTCCTTCAGGGGTATTGAATGCCGTCTTCCATTCATCCCCGTGCTTAATGCGAATAAGGTTATACGCCCCCTGAGGTCAAGCTTGGTAAACCAAGTAGCGTTTTTCACCCTGGAAAACAGGTCAGAAATCAAGGGTAACGGGTATTGATATTTCACAGTAATATTGTTCAAGAGACGATAATCAATACACGGCCTTAATGAACCATCTTTTTTGGCCACAAAGAAAAAACCGGCACCTAAGGGTGAAGAGGATG
>JARQOD010014298.1:0-10390 GCA_033576555.1 Oophaga sylvatica
TTTGCTAATTAACTCTTCTGATATTTCCCCTTGTCTTATTATCTTGATTATTTCTTCTTTATATCATTCCCTTATATTACAACCCTCTTGCCTTGATTATTACCCTATTGTCTCACTTGTTTCCTTTTACTTGCTTATTATCCCCTTCTCTTGCTTATTATCTCATCTTTATCATTACCATGAGATGTTTCTACTCCTTCATTGGAGTCCAGCTGTGTGATTACACTGATAGGACTTGATTTGTAAAGGCGACACCTGTCTATATAAGACCTCACAGTGCATGTCAGACCAAATGAGAATCATGAGGTCAAAGGTACTGGCCAATGACTCAGAGACAGAATTGTGGCACGACACAGATCTGGCCAAGATTAAAAAAATTTTTTTGCAGTACTCAAGATTCCTAAGAGCACAGTGGCCTCCATAATCCTTAAATGGAAGAAGTTTGGGACCACCAGAAGTCTTCCTAGACCTGGCCATCCAGCCAAACTGAGCAATCGTGGGAGAAGAGCCTTTGTGAGAGAGGTAAAGAAAAACCCCAAGATCACTGTGACTGAGCTCCACAGATGCAGTAGGGAGACGGGAGAAAGTTCCACAAAGTCAACTATCACTGCAGCCCTCCACCAGTCGGACCTTTATGGCAGAGTGGCCCGACGGAAGCCTCTACTCAGTGCCAGACATATGAAAGCCCGCGTAGAATTTACTAAAAACACATGAAGGACTCCCAGACTGTGAGAAATCAGATTCTCTGGTCTGATGAGACAAAGATAGAACTTTTTGGTGATATTCTAAGCGGTATATGTGGAGAAAACCAGGTACTGCTCATCACCTGCCCAATACCATCCAACAGTGAAACATGGTGGTGGCAGCATCATGCTATGGGGTGTTTTTCAGCTGCAGGGACAGGATGACTGGTTGCCATTGAAGGAAACATGAATGCGGCCAAGTACAGAGATATCCTGGATGAAAACCTCTTCCAGAGTGCTCTGGACCTCAGACTTGGCCGATGGATCACCTTCCAACAAGACAATGACCCTAAGCACACAGCTAAAATAACAAAGGAGTGGCTTCAGAACAACTCTGTGACCATTCCTGACTGACCCAGTCAGAGCCCTGACCTAAACCCAACTGAGCATCTCTGGAGAGACCTGAAAATGGCTGTCCACTAATGTTCACCATCCAACCTGACGGAATTGGAGAGAATCTGCAAGGAAGAATGGCAGAGGATCCCCAAATCCAGGGGTGAAAAACTTGTTGCATCATTCCCAAGAAGACTCATGGCTGTACTAGCTCAAAAGGTGCTTCTACTCAATACTGAGCAAAAGGTCTGAATACTTATGACCATGTGAGATTTCAGTTTTTCTTTTTTAACAAATTTGCTAACATTTCTACATTTCTGGTTTTTTCCCAGTAAAGATGGGGTGCAGAGTGTACATTAATGAGAAAAAAATATAAAGAGGTCTGAATACTTTCTGTACCCACTGTATCTGCATCCTGCTTATTAGCCATATTAGTCCCTTCTTTTGCTTCTTTCCTCCCTTGTCTTACCTATGCGCTTTTGTCCTCACCCTTACGTCTTCTTGTCTCACTTCTTTCCCTCTTCATTTTCCAAAAAAGTTGGAATATTTCCATCTTGTCTTTATATATCCTCTTCTCTGTCTTATTCCTTCCTTGTATTGCTTGTTTTCTTCTCTTACATTTCCTGTTTCTTGCTCTTCCCTCGTTTTTGCTTCTTACCCATTGTCTCGACTTGCTTGTTTCCTCTCCTCTTGCTCCTTCATCCCTGTCTTTTTTATTTTCCTTAATTTCCTTTCTTTTTCTCTTTCTTATTCCTTTATTCTCTTCTTTCCCTAATTCTTGCTTGCTTATCCTCTGTCTTCCTTATTTTTTGCTGGCTACCTTGTGTCCTCTTGTCTTGACTATTTTCTTTTGTCTTGCTTTTCTGTTATTTTTCTTTCCTGTATTGCTTGTTTCCCTCTTATTTCCCCACCTTGTGCTCCCTTCCCCTTTCTTCTTACTATTGTTGTTTTTTCCTTCCCCCATCGTTGCTTGTTTATCTCTCCTTCTCCATATTTTCTGCTCTTCCTTGTTCTCACTGTTTCCTCCCTGCACCTCATTCCTCCCCGTCTTGTCTTGTTTCCGCTCCCAACTCCATAGCTCATCTCTTGTTTTGCTGACTTCCCTTTTACCCTTCATCATTTTCGAAGTCTTCTCATACATGCAATTCACCCGAGACATTCCTGTTCAGCGTAGAGAGCAAGTCCCTTCTACAACAGATACAATATTTGACCACTTCATTCCGAGTAGTTACAAGTAGTGAGATTGTAGTCACTCACATAGGAAATTCCTACAGAACCATTAACCTTGGGCTACAAGGCAACTTTTGCAGCGACACCTGTGCACGGCCAGAGATCACCAGGTGTCGCTGCTACATCGCAGTGCCATGCAAGTGAATGGGGTCACGTTGGATTTTTTGCGACTTGCTTGTCGCGGTCTCAGTACCCTCATAGTTACAGTAAGACCCCATTTATCGAGACCATTATGTAACACCGCGCTGTGTGTCTGTAGCTGTAATTGCGGAGTTTTCATCTCATTAGTCTCTAATAAAGCTGCAGGCAGGAGGGACAGCGCGGGATCTTCCCTTGAAGTCGCTCCTGAGGATGCACGGACCGATCGGCATGATAAGCCTGCAGGATAATGGGCCGTGGAGCGCTAATGGCTGGTAATGGGGATTATGTCTTCTCCGCCAGTGACGATCTGGATATTAACGAGCTCAGGAAATGTAAAGACTAATTTGCAGCTTCTCTGTGACAAGTCATTGAGCGGCGTCATATTGATCTTCCCCTGGGGCAGAGCTGCGACCATAAGAGACCATGAAACGTCAAACTGGAACCCGGTGTACATGAGCCTCCGGGCAACAGTCAGTGAGCCCTGTCTACCCCATTTTTGGCTTCACAGAGTGCAGCAGGCTTGGCCAGATATCCATGAGCCACCATAGCACCTAAAGGGCCAGCAGCTTACAACATGACAAGAGTAAAACAAGGTTCATCCAAGACTCTGGCCCACCTGCTTTACACTTCAGCTTTGCTCTATAGGTGCACAGACGGCATTGAACCCCGAATCTATTGGTGAGATACTAGCTCTGACGTCCTCTCACTATCCTAAGATCACCATAAAACGGCCACTGCATTCCCTGCCTCTGATTTTATACAGGCTATGATAGTCCCTTTTGATTGGCTGTGCCATATCATGTGATAGCTGCAGAGCATTATGGGAAAGGCTGCCCAGACGCACCCAAGGTTATGTGAGCCTTGTGTGGGTCATACAACCTTTTGCTTTGAGTAAAATAGTGGTGGGTGTTATTTTGGCGATTCTCATGAATCGAATAGCAAATAGTTTAATTCACTGGGTCTCACAAATTTCCTAAAGTTTGGCAAAAAATTAGATTCACAGCAAATTCATTCATTCATTCATTCATCTTTACTATCTATATTAATAAAAAATTCTGAAACCTTGTGATAATCGGAGGGCAGAGCAGAGTGTAAATTACCTACAGAAGTGAAAATGTGCTGAGATAGAAAGAGATACCAGAGTGAGAAAAACTAACCTTGAAATACAAAATGAGCAGCTAAGACACGTACTGCTACACAGTATGCCGCCTACCGCCTCAACAAGAAACTGAAGCTAGGTGCAGAGTGAAAAGCATAATCAGCAGAGAGATAAACCCCAGCTGGTCTTTTACTGACTGGCATAAACTACAACAGTATGGCTGGACATCCAAACAACACTGTCACCAGCACAAAATACCAGCAAGGGGAAAGTATATAAAGCCGCACCTGAAAGGTGATTGGGCAGACAAATTAGCAAATGAAAAAAACATTTGCAACCTTAAAAAGACTGAAGCATGGGTAACAGAAACTAAACACCAGGAGAAAAAGTGTATCTGCTGTGGCTCGGCGGAGAGAGAAGCCGACCACCGAGCACAGGATCAAGGGTTCAAACTCAGATGCATGACAATACAGTGGTAAATAACACCCGATCCTCCATTCACAAAAAATTAATGTCACAGCTCACCTCCTCCTCCTGTACACTGATTGATAACACCTCTATATACAGTAGATAACACAGGATCCACAATTCACATTAGGTGATGTCACAGCTCACCTCCTCCCCCTCCTGTACAATGACTGACACCAGTGTACATGCTCTGTGAGCTGCACACATCACTGCTTGTTTGTTACAATGTATCAGTATAGACAATGCTCTGTGAGCTGCACACATCACTGCTGGTCTGTTACAATGTATCAGTCTGGAGTCTGCTGAGAGCCCCATGTTGAAGGATGGCAGGCGTAGACACTGCTTATCATACCGCACTGCGCTCTCATCCATCTGGTGGACATCTAGGAGAATTGTTTGGGTTTTTTTTACTTAAAGGGGTTGTCCAGTTTGGCATGAATGTCTGCAGTTAATCTATGTGACTGCAGACTAAGATTTACTGCAGACTTTGGTGCCAAACTGGACAACCCCTTTAAATAAATGTGTTTTGGAGTGAAAAATACTTTTGCAATTGTGTTTCATTAAAAAAATTAGAATCCTTCACCTTTCTCAGGCTCTTTGATTCCCTGCATATTGTTGACTGCAGAATGAGTAAACTGACAATCAGTCAGTGAGCGCATTGTCAAGGTAAAGCTATTTCGGTAATATTCTGTTGATTCATGACCACAGATCTCAGTTAAAATGAGCTGAACTTCGATTTGGTCGTAAATCAGCTAAAAGAAAGATAGAAGACTTACAATCTCCCAGATACAAGTTCACTGATAGATTCTCAGTTAACTCATTTTGCAGCTAGATATGCGAAGGCCGACGAAGACGCTGTAAATGTCAAATGGTGTAAAAATTTTAATAAAATCCATCTGCTAAAATGAGTTTTTAGTTCAAAAAAACACATCGAAGAGAAAAAAAATGACTCTGCTAGTGTCCACATATATTGTCAGAGGTGTATATATATATTGTGTATTTATATATTGGGAACGCTGAGGTCGAAATGCCCTATAATTACTAGGGTCACTCCGTGCTAGGAGATCCTGAGGGACTTGCTATGCAATCTCTGTGTCACATAGAGCTCAGGGTCAGGCTGCTGCCTGTAAAGGGTCGTGGAGGATTCGCCCTGATCTCGGGAAGACAAGAGTGGAGCTGCAGCCACATTACAGAAGACGAGGAATTACCGTGAAGACGATCAATAGCCGAGACGAGTGTGATCCATCGCCTGAGCACACAATTACATCAGGACCGCAGAGTCTGAGAATGGGCCAAATGGAGCCCGAGGGAGCGGAGAACGTGCCGGAATCTCCAGCACTTTCAGGTTATGGAGTCATGTCCTTCCTCGCCCAGTAATGACTTCACATCACCTCCCTCGCTGGGTGTTAGGATCGATCTGTCGAGGCAGAATCTATGGGGCTGGTGCAACAGCCGGTGTGAGGGAGACTTCACCAGGACTGGAGGCTTCTCATTAGAGACCGGCATGAGGCTGAACCCCAGGGTGTAATGACCCCATGAAATGAACCCTCAATGTCCTGACCAAGGCAGACTGGACAGACAACTGTCTGGGATGGTTTAGTGACTACTGCATTCAGCCGGGGTTGGACACGAGGACCCTGGAGGTTCCTTCTACTCAGTGCTTCAGAAGGGTCACATGACGCTGACCTGGAGTCAGAAAGTCGGGGCTAACTAGGCCTATATCCTCTCCCCCTCTGTGAGCTCTCTATAGGTGGAGCTTCTTCAGGCTGTCTTCTGCCTTGTGTCTAAGTAGTCTGATAGGTGGGGCTAACTAGGCCTATATGCCCTCCCACTCTGTGAGCTCTCTATAGGTGGAGCTTCTTCAGGCTGTCTTCTGCCTTGTGTCTAAGTAGTCTGATAGGTGGGGCTAACTAGGCCTATATCCTGTCCCCCTCTGTGAGCTCTCTATAGGTGGAGCTTCTTCAGGCTGTCTTCTGCCTTGTGTCTAAGTAGTCAGGTAGGCGGGGCTAACTAGCCTATATCCTCTCCCCCTCTGTGAGCTCTCTATAGTTGGAGCTTCTTCAGGCTGTCTTCTGCCTTGTGTCTAAGTAGTCTGGTAGGTGGGACTAACTAGATTGCTGTATGTCATTCCCTGCTGTGAGCCCTATCTAGAGTCTCAGAGATGGAGTTTCTTTCTTCTGGTTTTCTTTTCAACACCTGAAAAACTGTCCTGGACCCTTATGTCTAGGAAGTCAGGGAGGCGGGGCTACTGCCTTCTTGTTCTTTTGTTGGATATCATGATACATTGTCCTGGACGAAACGAAGAAGATTCCAGCTTCCATAAAAAAGTATATCTTTATTGAATCCAAGAATAAATTATTAAAAAAACTGTGTCCTCCATAACGCATCAAGCGGAAGGTATGCACAACAGCCAAACAGCGACGCGTTTCGACCTAAGAAGGTCTTTGTACTACTATATGTATTGTCCTGGACCTCTGTGCAGAATCTTAAAAGTCTTGTAGGCGGGCAACCTTCCAACTTATTTCTGGCCTGGGTATTCAGCCCCTAGGGTGGAAGACAGGTAGCTCCGATGCGGTCACAGGGTACAGGTACCGAAGACGTGGTTTTGGGATTTGGACACCACCTAAGCGGTCACAGGAAACAAGGGCTAACTATGGCGGACTAACAAGAATACAGGATACGGAACACTAACAGACTAGGGATGAGGGATCTGGCAACATACAGTGGCACACCAATCCACCTAACAGAACTATAGGGGTTGCTCAGGCACCTCCCAATAGGGGAGGGTGCCTTATATACAAGATGTCTCCCAAGTATTGGCTGAAAGACACCTCGCAGGTGAAAACACATTTAAATAAATGTATCCCAGCAATTGCTGGGAGCATTTACCATGTGTGCGTGCTGCCCCTGTAATAACAGACCCTAGGCACGCTGCTGGGACACAGTGCGGCGTGTATAGAGGAGAGGTGAAGCAAGAGCAGGCGGGGACTGCGCTGCAGGCCGGGGCGGTGAGTAACTGGCGTCCCTGCACTGAGGGAGAAGGGAACACCATGCAGAAGTCAGGAAGACGTGCTAACACCACAGAACACACACGTATCTAAGGAGTCTGGGAGGCGGAGCTAACTTCTTACGGCTCCTTAATGTGTTTCTCTTTGTATAAATATTGTATTTTTTAATAATTTTTCCACTGGAGTGATAAGAACAATATAAAAAACCACTATAACTCCCCAGATCTTCTGTTATGATAGATTCTATAATAAAAAGCCATAAACCCTGCCCAGCAGCGAGTCCCATGAAATACGGGCGGCAGACAACTTCTCACTGGCCCTTCAGCCAGTTATATGCACACCGCCACCCCCTGCCCTGGAGGACCCTCCTGACCTCCGGCCTGGCGATGATGTATCTAATGATGGTACCATTGTATCTAATGATGGTGACATTGTATCTACATGTATCTAATGATGGTAACATTGTAGCTATATGTATCTAATGATGGTAACGTAGCTATATGTATCTAATGATGGTAACATTGTATCTATATGTATCTACTGATGGAAACATTGTATCTATATGTATCTACTGATGGAAACATTGTATATATATAAGTATCTAATGATGGTAACATTGTATCTAATGATGGTAGCATTGTATCTACATGTATCTAATGATGGTAACATTGTATCTAATGATGGTAACATGTATCTAATGATGGTAGCATTGTATTACATGTATCTAATGATGGTAACATTGTATATAAGTATCTAATGATGGTACATTGTATCTAATGATGGTACCATTGTATCTATATGTATCTAATGATGGTAACATTGTATATATAAGTATCTAATGATGGTACCATTGTATCTAATGATGGTAACATTGTATCTATATGTATCTAATGATGGTACCATTGTATCTAATGATGGTAACATTGTATCTATATGTATCTACTGATGGAAACATTGTATATATAGTATCTAATGATGGTACCATTGTATCTAATGATGGTAACATTGTAGCTATATGTATCTAATGATGGTAACATTGTATCTATATGTATCTAATGATGGTAACATTGTATCTAATGATGGTAACATTGTATCTATATGTATCTACTGATGGAAACATTGTATCTATATGTATCTACTGATGGTACATTGATATAATATCTAATGATGGTACCATTGTATCTAATGATGGTAACATTGTATCTATATGTATCTACTGATGGAAACATTGTATCTATATGTATCTAATGATGGTAACATTGTATATATAAGTATCTAATGATGGTACCATTGTATCTATATGTATCTAATGATGGTAACATTGTATCTATATGTATCTAATGATGGTAACATTGTATCTATATGTATCTACTGATGGAAACATTGTATCTATATGTATCTACTGATGGAAACATTGTATCTATATGTATCTACTGATGGAAACATTGTATATATAAGTATCTAATGATGGTAGCATTGTATCTACATGTATCTAATGATGGTAACATTGTATCTACATGTATCTAATGATGGTAACATTGTATCTATATGTATCTAATGATGGTAACATTGTATATATAAGTATCTAATGATGGTACATTGTATCTAATGATGGTAACATTGTATTATATGTATCTAATGATGGTACCATTGTATCATATGTATCTAATGATGGTAACATTGTATATATAAGTATCTAATGATGGTACCATTGTATCTAATGATGTTAACATTGTATCTATATGGATCTAATCATGATAACATTGTATCTATATGTATCTAATGATGGAGACATTGTATCTATATGGATTAACTGATATAACATTGTAATCTATATGTATCTAATGATGGTAACAATTGTATCTAATGATGGTAACATTGTATCATAATGTATGCTAATGATGGTACATTATATATGATAAATGTATCTATATGATTAATGATGGTAACATTGTATCTAATGATGGTAACATTGTATCTATATGGATCTAATGATATGTAACATTGTATCTAATGATGGTAACATTGTATCTAATTATGGTAACATTGTATCTATATGGTATCTAATGATGGTAAACATTGTATCTAATGATGGTAACATTGTATCTATATGGTATCTAATGATGTAACATTGTATCTAATGATGGTAACATTGTATCTAATGATGGTAACATTGTATCTAATGATGGTAACATTGTATCTATATGTATCTAATGATGGTAACATTGTATCTAATAATGGTAACATTGTATTATATGTATCTAATGATGGTACCATTGTATCTAATGATGGTAACATTGTATCTATATGTATCTAATGATGGTAACATTGTATCTATATGAATTACTAATGATGGTAAATTGTATCATATGTATCTAATGATGGTAACATTGTATCTAAGATCTAATGGTAACATTGTATCTCATTGTATCTAATGATGGTAACATTGTATCTAATGATGGTAACATTGTATCTATATGTATCTAATGATGGTAACATTGTATCTATATGGATCTAATGATGATAACATTGTATATAAGTATCTAATGATGGTAACATTGTATCTATAATGGATCTAATGATGATAACATTGTATCTATTGTATCTAATGATGATAACATTGTATATATAGTATCTAATGATGGTAACATTGTATCTAATGATGAGTAACATTGTATCTATATGATCTAATGATGGTAACATTGTATCTATATGTATCAATGATGGTAACTTGTAATATAGTATCTAATGATGGTTAACATTGTATCTATATGTATCTAATGATGATAACATTGTATCTATATGTATCTAATGATGGAACATTGTATCTATAATGGATCTAATGATGGGTAACATTGTATCTATTTTGTATCTAATGATGGTAACATTGTATCTAATGATGGTAACATTGTATTTAAGAGTAATTTTATCTAATGATGATAACATTGTATCTATATGGATCTAATGATGGTAACATTGTATCTAATGATGGTAACATTGTATCTATATGATCTAATGATGATAACAAATTTTATCTAATGATGATGGGAACATGTATCTAACATGTAACATTGTATCTATTGTATCTAATGATGGTAACATTGTATCTATATGGATCTAATGATGGTAACATTGTATCTATATGTATCTAATGATGGTAACATTGTATCTATAGGTAAATTGATCTATAAATTGTATCTAATATGGTAACATTGTAAACTATATGATCTAATGATGGTAACATTGTTTTCTAATGATGTGTAACATTGTAAACTATATGGATCTAATGATGGTAACATTGTATCTAAAATGTATCAATTAATGATGGTAACATTGTATCTAATGATGGTAAAAATTGTATCATATGA
>JARQOD010014299.1:0-10383 GCA_033576555.1 Oophaga sylvatica
GGTGGGAAAGGTGCTGGGCTCTGCTACCTCCTGCAGCCCCATGTAGAGAATTAATGGAGCTGAGGTAGAGCAGGTGGGATAAAGGAGTTCTAGGCTCTGCTACCTCCTGCAGCCCCATGTAGAGAATTAATGGAGCTGAGGTAGAGCAGGTGGGATAAAAGAGTTCTAGGCTCTGCTACCTCCTGCAGCCCCATGTAGAGAATTAATGGAGCTGAGGTAGGGTGGTGGGATAGAGGAGTTCTAGGCTCTGCTACCTCCTGCAGCCCCATGTAGAGAATTAATGGAGCTGAGGTAGAGCAGGTGGGATAAAGGAGTTCTAGGCTCTGCTACCTCCTGCAGCCCCATGTAGAGAATTAATGGAGCTGAGGTAGGGCTGGTGGGATAGAGGAGTTCTAGGCTCTGCTACCTCCTGCAGCCCCATGTAGAGAATTAATGGAGCTGAGGTAGAGCAGGTGGGATAAAGGAGTTCTAGGCTCTGCTACCTCCTGCAGCCCCATGTAGAGAATTAATGGAGCTGAGGTAGGGCTGGTGGGATAGAGGAGTTCTAGGCTCTGCTACCTCCTGCAGCCCCATGTAGAGAATTAATGGAGCTGAGGTAGAGCAGGTGGGATAAAGGAGTTCTAGGCTCTGCTACCTCCTGCAGCCCCATGTAGAGAATTAATGGAGCTGAGGTAGAGCAGGTGGGAAAGGTGCTGGGCTCTGCTACCTCCTGCAGCCCCATGTAGAGAATTAATGGAGCTGAGGTAGGGCTGGTGGGATAGAGGAGTTCTAGGCTCTGCTACCTCCTGCAGCCCCATGTAGAGAATTAATGGAGCTGAGGTAGAGCAGGTGGGATAAAGGAGTTCTAGGCTCTGCTACCTCCTGCAGCCCCATGTAGAGAATTAATGGAGCTGAGGTAGAGCAGGTGGGAAAGGTGCTGGGCTCTGCTACCTCCTGCAGCCCATGTAGAGAATTAATGGAGCTGAGGTAGAGCAGGTGGGATAAAGGAGTCCTAGGCTCTGCTACTGTCATGTGTGCATCGCCACGAAGATCGTCGCGGTTGCACATTCTGACTTCTCACAGCTGAGTTGCTGTTTCTTTGTGTTTGGCAGTTAGGGAGTTAATTCTGTCTGTGCTCAGTTCTGGGACTGGGTGCAGTTTCTCCCGGCTGCAATTAATTATTTGTTGATTGGTTTCCTTTAAATCTCTGGTTGTCTGTTTTGGGAGTTGCCAGTGAAATTCTTCATGCAGACCACAGATAGGATTGTATCTGTATAGACTTAAGTTAAAGAGCTCCTTAGTTGTTTTAAGCTCACCTTGCTTAGAGTTTAATATCCCAGATCATTTATGTTCCTTCTGTGTTTGAGAGTGTATGCAAGTCTGTGTTTTCTCAAGTCTGTCTTATATTTCTAATCTGTGTATTTAGCAGAGATCAGCCCATATCCCTTTGGTGGTAATCAGAATCCTTCTTAGGACTGATTACAGGGTTCAGGGACTGATAGGAGACAGGGTTAGGCTGGAGACTTGGACCTCTGAACCATTATCAGTACCTCCAAGGTGAGGGATTAGTTAGGACCCCAGTTTAGGGTCAGGTTAGACCCCCGGTCCTCTTCTTTCCTGTGACAGTGTATCAAGTCCTCAAGATTAATCCTGAGTTCAACGGATATCGTGTCAGGTAAATCTATTCTATATTTACATGCTGATGTTGCTAATCTATATGTTGTATAGAGTGTTGTTCTTTTAAGAATAGTTTACTGACATCGTACACATATCATAAGACCGCGTGACATTTTCACTGGCCCATAAAATTATTCCCAGTTGCCATGGATCCAGTAGCCCAGCTGGCTCTGCAGTTGCAGGGATTATCCATGGAGCTGACGGACATTAAGTCCAAAGTTTTGTCTCCCTCGGAGCAAACCAGATTTGAACCTAAAGTAGCTCTCCCGGACAGGTTCACTGGTGGGCGAGACAAATTTTTTACCTTCAGGGAAGCATGTAAATTGTATTTTCGGCTTCGGCCTCGATCATCAGGGAGTGAAGAGCAGAGAGTGGGAATTGTTATCTCGCTCCTACAAGGGGACCCTCAATCCTGGGCATTTTCCCTTCCTCCGGGATCCCCGGCTCTACAGTCAGTAGATCGATTTTTTACTGCCCTGGGTTTGGTATATGATGACCCAGATCGGGTCTCTCTTGCTGAGACAAAATTACGTAAGATACAGCAGGGAGATCGTCCGGCGGAGGAATTTGCTTCTGAGTTCCGTAGATGGGCCACAGATACTCAGTGGAATGACCCAGCTCTTAGGAGCCAGTTTTGTCATGGGCTTTCTGACAAATTAAAGGACGTTTTGGCTCAGTATGATTCTCCTCCATCACTGGAGGCTGCTATGGCCCTGGCTATCCGTACTGATAGACGGCTCCGGGAGAGGTGCGAGGTAACTCCGCCCCCTGTTGTTACTCCACCTACTACTAAAGTCCCTTATGTTGAGGTTCCCCTTGTCTGTTCGGAGGAGCCTATGCAGTTGGGAGGGACATCATTTCGTAGGAGGGGATTGGCGGTACGCCGCAGGACTAGAAGGTGTTTCTTCTGCGGGAAAGAGGGACATTTTGTTGGGGGATGTCCGTCCCGTGCCTTGTTGAGCAAGAAGTCGCCGGAAAACTGTTAATCCCAGGTTGTGTGGTGGACGACAACCTGGGAGTATGTATTTCGTCCGCTAGTTCTTCTCAGTTCCTTGTACCAGTGGAGGTGGTGGTTGGTACGAGAGTGGAGAGATTTTCTGTTCTTCTTGATAGTGGGTCCGGGGCTAATCTGGTTGACGCTCAGTTTGCTCAGGCTCAAGGTATGCATCTGAGTGTATTGGTCAAACCGATCCCTATATTCTCCACTGACGCCAGGCCTCTCGGCCAAGGTAGCTTTGTTCATGAGGTTCATAACATTGACCTTCGGGTAGGGGCAATACATAGGGAACTATTATCTTGTTATGTGTTGGAGGGTCTACCTACTCCTATTGTGTTGGGACTTCCTTGGTTGGTTAAACATAACCCTGTGATTAATTGGCAGTCCAGAGAGATAAGCCAATGGGGTGAGTTTTGCAAAAGTAACTGCATGAACACAGTCATCAGTGCGGTCGTGCCTAGTACTTTGCCTCCTTTTTTGGAGGACTTTGGGGATGTGTTCTCTGAGGAGGGGTGTCAGGAGTTGCCTCCTCATCGCGTGTATGACTGCTCTATTAATTTACTTCCTGATGCTAAGTTACCTAAAGCTAGGTTATATAACCTTTCGGGTCCTGAGAGGCAGGCTATGAAAGATTATATTTCGGAAAGTCTGGCCAAAGGGCATATTAGACCTTCATCTTCCCCAGTGGCCGCGGGGTTCTTCTTTGTGAAGAAAAAAGATGGAGGCCTACGCCCTTGCTTGGATTTCCGCGAACTTAATCGGATTACTGTTCGAGATCCGTATCCACTCCCTCTGATTCCTGATCTCTTCAATCAAATTGTTGGCGCCAAATGGTTCTCTAAATTGGATCTCAGGGGGGCGTATAATCTGATTAGGATAAAAGAGGGGGATGAGTGGAAAACGGCGTTTAACACGCCGGAGGGACATTATGAGAACCTTGTCATGCCTTTTGGTCTGACTACTGCTCCAGCAGTATTCCAACATTTTGTTAATGACATTTTTCGTCATCTGGTGGGGCTGTTTGTGGTCGTATATTTGGATGACATTTTAATTTACTCACCAGATCTTGTGTCTCACCAGGAGCATGTGAGACAGGTGTTGCAGATCTTGCGAGACAATAAACTATACGCCAAACTGGAAAAGTGTGTATTCGCCGTACAGGAACTTCAGTTTTTGGGTTTCTTGGTGTCAGCCTCCGGTTTCCGTATGGACCCTGAAAAGGTGAGAGCAGTGCTTGAATGGGATCAGCCAGAGGATCTTAAGGCTCTGCAGCGTTTTCTGGGGTTTGCTAACTACTACCGGAAATTTATTTGTAATTTCTCATCTGTTGTCAAACCTCTCACTGACATGACGAGAAAAGGGACGGATTTTTCTAAATGGTCGGACAAAGCTTGCCAAGCTTTTTCCTCTTTGAAAAAATGTTTTGCTTCGGCACCCGTTCTCATCCAACCAGATGCATCACAGCCGTTCGTTGTGGAGGTGGACGCGTCTGACGTAGGGGTGGGTGCAATATTGTCCCAGGGTCCGTCCCCTGGTAAATGGCATCCGTGCGCTTTCTTTTCTAAAAAATTGTCGTCCGCCGAAAGGAATTATGATATCGGCAATAGGGAACTTTTGGCCATTAAGTTGGCTTTTGAAGAATGGCGTCACTTTTTGGAGGGGGCAGTCCACCCGGTCACCGTCATTACTGATCACAAGAACCTGCTGTATTTGGAATCTGCTAAGCGTCTGAATTCCAGACAAGCTCGATGGTCGTTGTTTTTTACCAGGTTTAATTTTGTTGTCACTTATCGCCCTGGATCTAAGAATGTTAAGGCTGATGCCTTGTCTCGCAGTTTCCCAGGGGCCGGGAAAACGGATGACCCGATTCCTATCCTTCAGGAGGGGGTGGTAGTGTCGGCTGTATGTTCTGAGCTTGGAGGAGGGTTAGAGGCTCAGGGGGACGCCCCTGCAGGACCTCCAGGGAGACTGTTTGTCCCAAATCAGTTGAGACAAAAGGTTATTGAGGCACATCATAATTCTGCTTTAGCAGGACATCCAGGAGTAAGGCTACTTTAGATCTCCTTTCTCGCCGGTTTTGGTGGCCTAACGTTAATAAAAATGTTTTAACTTTTGTCGCGTCCTGTGGGGTTTGTGCTCGCTCTAAGACCCCTCATACCCGTCCGTCTGGGACCCTCTTACCCTTGAAACTTCCGGAGCGTCCATGGACTCATTTGTTTATGGACTTCATCACGGACCTTCCTCAGTCGTCAGGGAAGACTGTCATACTGGTGGTTGTTGACAGGTTCAGTAAGATGGCACATTTCATTGCTCTTCCTGCCCTCCCTAATGCTAAAACTCTGGCGCAGGTGTTCATTGGGGAGATTGTGAGACTTCATGGGTTGCCTTCTGATGTGGTGTCAGATAGGGGGTCTCAGTTTGTGTCCAAGTTTTGGAGGGCATTTTGTTTACGTCGGGGGATGCAATTGTCATTTTCCTCGGCTTTTCATCCGCAGACCAATGGTCAGACAGAGCGTCTGAATCAAAGCCTAGAGACTTATCTTCGGTGTTTTGTCTCAGAGAACCAGGAGGACTGGTCTTCTTTCTTGCCTCTGGCAGAGTTCGCTCTTAACAACAGGCGGAGCGAGTCCACTGGTAAATCCCCGTTTTTTGGGGCATATGGTTTTCATCCCCAGTTTTGTACTTTCAATGGGGGGGGCCCTTCTGGGGTTCCTGAGGAGGAGCGTTTCTCGTCGTCACTTGCTTCAGTGTGGAGAGGTGTATTGAATAATCTGAGTGCTATGGGGAACCGTTATAAACGTATGGCTGATAGGAGGAGAGTTTCTGGTCCAGATCTTAATGTGAACGATCTGGTATGGTTGTCTACCAGGAATATAAAACTTAAAGTTCCCTCCTGGAAGCTGGGCCCCAGATTCATCGGGCCGTACAGGATCAGTTCCATAATTAATCCTGTGGCATTTCGTCTGGACCTCCCTCCTACGTTTAAAATTCATAATGTGTTCCACAAGTCATTACTTAAGAGGTACGTGGCACCAGTCATACCATCACCTCTACCTCCTCCTCCAGTGGTGGTCAATGGTAACTTGGAGTTTCAAGTGTCAAAGATCATTGACTCACGTCTGAATCGCCGGTCCCTTCAGTACTTGGTGCATTGGAAGGGGTATGGTCCAGAGGAGAGGACGTGCGTTCCTGCGTCTGACATTAACGCAGATCGTTTGGTGCGGACCTTCCACAGAACTCACCCGGGCAAACCTGGCCCTGAGGATCCGGAGGCCCCTCGTAGAAGGGGGGGTACTGTCATGTGTGCATCGCCACGAAGATTCGTCGCGGTTGCACATTCTGACTTCTCACAGCTGAGTTGCTGTTTCTTTGTGTTTGGCAGTTAGGGAGTTAATTCTGTCTGTGCTCAGTTCTGGGACTGGGTGCAGTTTCTCCCGGCTGCAATTAATTATTTGTTGATTGGTTTCCTTTAAATCTCTGGTTGTCTGTTTTGGGAGTTGCCAGTGAAATTCTTCATGCAGACCACAGATAGGATTGTATCTGTATAGACTTAAGTTAAAGAGCTCCTTAGTTGTTTTAAGCTCACCTTGCTTAGAGTTTAATATCCCAGATCATTTATGTTCCTTCTGTGTTTGAGAGTGTATGCAAGTCTGTGTTTTCTCCAGTCTGTCTTATATTTCTAATCTGTGTATTTAGCAGAGATCAGCCCATATCCCTTTGGTGGTAATCAGAATCCTTCTTAGGACTGATTAAAGGGTTCAGGGACTGATAGGAGACAGGGTTAGGCTGGAGACTTGGACCTCTCAACCATTATCAGTACCTCCAAGGTGAGGGATTAGTTAGGACCCCAGTTTAGGGTCAGGTTAGACCCCCGGTCCTCTTCTTTCCTGTGACAGTGTATCAAGTCCTCAAGATTAATCCTGAGTTCAACGGATATCGTGTCAGGTAAATCTATTCTATATTTACATGCTGATGTTGCTAATCTATATGTTGTATAGAGTGTTGTTCTTTTAAGAATAGTTTACTGACATCGTACACATATCATAAGACCGCGTGACAGCTACCTCCTGCAGCCCCATGTAGAGAATTAATGGAGCTGAGGTAGAGCAGGTGGGAAAGGTGCTGGGCTCTGCTACCTCCTGCAGCCCCATGTAGAGAATTAATGGAGCTGAGGTAGAGCAGGTGGGATAAAGGAGTTCTAGGCTCTGCTACCTCCTGCAGCCCCATGTAGAGAATTAATGGAGCTGAGGTAGAGTAGGTGGGATAAAAGAGTTCTAGGCTCTGCTACCTCCTGCAGCCCCATGTAGAGAATTAATGGAGCTGAGGTAGGGCTGGTGGGATAGAGGAGTTCTAGGCTCTGCTACCTCCTGCAGCCCCATGTAGAGAATTAATGGAGCTGAGGTAGAGCAGGTGGGATAAAGGAGTTCTAGGCTCTGCTACCTCCTGCAGCCCCATGTAGAGAATTAATGGAGCTGAGGTAGAGCAGGTGGGATAGAGGAGTTCTAGGCTCTGCTACCTCCTGCAGCCCCATGTAGAGAATTAATGGAGCTGAGGTAGAGCAGGTGGGATAAAGGAGTTCTAGGCTCTGCTACCTCCTGCAGCCCCATGTAGAGAATTAATGGAGCGGAGGTAGAGCAGGTGGGATAAAAGAGTTCTAGGCTCTGCTACCTCCTGCAGCCCCATGTAGAGAATTAATGGAGCTGAGGTAGGGCTGGTGGGATAGAGGAGTTCTAGGCTCTGCTACCTCCTGCAGCCCCATGTAGAGAATTAATGGAGCTGAGGTAGAGCAGGTGGGAAAGGTGCTGGGCTCTGCTACCTCCTGCAGCCCCATGTACAGAATTAATGGAGCTGAGGTAGAGCAGGTGGGATAAAGGAGTTCTAGGCTCTGCTACCTCCTGCAGCCCCATGTAGAGAATTAATGGAGCTGAGGTAGAGCAGGTGGGATAGAGGAGTTCTAGGCTCTGCTACCTCCTGCAGCCCCATGTAGAGAATTAATGGAGCTGAGGTAGAGCAGGTGGGATAGAGGAGTTCTAGGCTCTGCTACCTCCTGCAGCCCCATGTAGAGAATTAATGGAGCTGAGGTAGAGCAGGTGGGATAGAGGAGTTCTAGGCTCTGCTACCTCCTGCAGCCCCATGTAGAGAATTAATGGAGCTGAGGTAGAGCAGGTGGGATAGAGGAGTTCTAGGCTCTGCTACCTCCTGCCAGCCCCATGTAGAGAATTAATGGAGCTGAGGTAGAGCAGGTGGGATAAAGGAGTTCTAGGCTCTGCTACCTCCTGCAGCCCCATGTAGAGAATTAATGGAGCTGAGGTAGAGCAGGTGGGATAGAGGAGTTCTAGGCTCTGCTACCTCCTGCAGCCCCATGTAGAGAATTAATGGAGCTGAGGTAAAAGCAGGTGGGAAAGAGGAGTTCTAGGCTCTGCTACCTCCTGCAGCCCCATGTAGAGAATTAATGGAGCTGAGGTAGAGCAGGTGTGATAGAGGAGTTCTAGGCTCTGCTACCTCCTGCAGCCCCATGTAGAGAATTAATGGAGCTGAGGTAGAGCAGGTGGGATAGAGGAGTTCTAGGCTCTGCTACCTCCTGCAGCCCCATATAGAGAATTAATGGAGCTGAGGTAGGGCTGGTGGGATAGAGGAGTTCTAGGCTCTGCTACCTCCTGCAGCCCCATGTAGAGAATTAATGGAGCTGAGGTAGGGCTGGTGGTATAGAGGAGTTCTAGGCTCTGCTACCTCCTGCAGCCCCATGTAGAGAATTAATGGAGCTGAGGTAGAGCAGGTGGGATAAAGGAGTTCTAGGCTCTGCTACCTCCTGCAGCCCCATGTAGAGAATTAATGGAGCTGAGGTAGAGCAGGTGGGATAGGAGTTCTAGGCTCTGCTACCTCCTGCAGCCCCATGTAGAGAATTAATGGAGCTGAGGTAGGGCTGGTGGGATAGAGGAGTTCTAGGCTCTGCTACCTCCTGCAGCTCCATGTAGAGAATTAATGGAGCTGAGGTAGAGCAGGTGGGATAAAGGAGTTCTAGGCTCTGCTACCTCCTGCAGCCCCATGTAGAGAATTAATGGAGCTGAGGTAGGGCTGGTGGATAGAGGAGTTCTAGGCTCTGCTACCTCCTGCAGCCCCATGTAGAGAATTAATGGAGCTGAGGTAGAGCAGGTGGATAAGGAGTTCTAGGCTCTGCTACCTCCTGCAGCCCCATGTAGAGAATTAATGGAGCTGAGGTAGAGCAGGTGGGATAGAGGAGTTCTAGGCTCTGCTACCTCCTGCAGCCCCATGTAGAGAATTAATGGAGCTGAGGTAGAGCAGTGGGATAGAGGAGTTCTAGGCTCTGCTACCTCCTGCAGCCCCATGTAGAGAATTAATGGAGCTGAGGTAGAGCAGGTGGGATAGAGGAGTTCTAGGCTCTGCTACCTCCTGCAGCCCCATGTAGAGAATTAATGGAGCTGAGGTAGAGCAGGTGGGATAAGAGTTCTAGGCTCTGCTACCTCCTGCAGCCCCATGTAGAGAATTAATGGAGCTGAGGTAGAGCAGGTGGGATAGAGGATTCTAGGCTCTGCTACCTCCTGCAGCCCCATGTAGAGAATTAATGGAGCTGAGGTAGAGCAGGTGGGATAAAGGAGTTCTAGGCTCTGCTACCTCCTGCAGCCCCATGTAGAGAATTAATGGAGCTGAGGTAGAGCATGGTGGGATAAGGAGTTCTAGGCTCTGCTACCTCCTGCAGCCCCATGTAGAGAATTAATGGAGCTGAGGTAGAGCAGGTGGGATAGAGGAGTTCTAGGCTCTGCTACCTCCTGCAGCCCCATGTAGAGAATTAATGGAGCTGAGGTAGAGCAGGTGGATAAGGAGTTCTAGGCTCTGCTACCTCCTGCAGCCCCATGTAGAGAATTAATGGAGCTGAGGTAGAGCAGGTGGGATAAGGAGTTCTAGGCTCTGCTACCTCCTGCAGCCCCATGTAGAGAATTAATGGAGCTGAGGTAGAGCAGGTGGGATAGAGGAGTTCTAGGCTCTGCTACCTCCTGCAGCCCCATGTAGAGAATTAATGGAGCTGAGGTAGGCTGGTGGGATAGAGGAGTTCTAGGCTCTGCTACCTCCTGCAGCCCCATGTAGAGAATTAATGGAGCTGAGGTAGAGCAGGTGGGATAAAGGAGTTCTAGGCTCTGCTACCTCCTGCAGCCCCAGTAGAGAATTAATGGAGCTGAGGTAGAGCAGTGGGATAAGAGTTCTAGGCTCTGCTACCTCCTGCAGCCCCATGTAGAGAATTAATGGAGCTGAGGTAGAGCAGTGGGATAGAGGAGTTCTAGGCTCTGCTACCTCCTGCAGCCCCATGTAGAGAATTAATGGAGCTGAGGTAGAGCAGGTGGGATAAAGGAGTTCTAGGCTCTGCTACCTCCTGCAGCCCCATGTAGAGAATTAATGGGGCTGAGGTAGAGCAGGTGGGATAAAGGAGTTCTAGGCTCTGCTAAACCTCCTGCAGCCCCATGTAGAAATTAATGGAGCTGAGGTAGAGCAGGTGGGATAGAGGAGTTCTAGGCTCTGCTACCTCCTGCAGTCCCCATGTAGAGAATTAATGGAGCTGAGGTAGAGCAGGTGGGATAAAGGAGTTCTAGGCTCTGCTACCTCCTGCAGCCCCATGTAGAGAATTAATGGAGCTGAGGTAGAGCTGGTGGGATAGAGGATTCAAGGCTCTGCTACCTCCTGCAGCCCCATGTAGAGAATTAATGGAGCTGAGGTAG
>JARQOD010014300.1:0-10379 GCA_033576555.1 Oophaga sylvatica
CGGAAAAAAGGGGGGGGTTTGGGGGCCCCCCAAAAATTAAATTCCCCAAATTTTTTAAAAATTTTTTTACCTATGGCTATGCCATCGGACTCGGCCTTTTTCCGCTTTGGCAAATTTGGCGTGCAGGAGGAGGGCAAGGAAATTTGGCCTCTTTGAATAGTCAAAACCCGGAAGTTAAATGGGGAGGGAGGTTAATTAATGCGGGCCTACATCAAGGGGGTCGTGGCGCCACTTGGAAAGGGCCCCCTTGGACGCCGTCCCCTTCGGCGGACCCCACAGCAGGCACCAATGAGGTTTTGGGCAGGCTGCCCAAAGGGGGCCCCCCGCTCGGGGGTTTTTTTTGGGGGGGGTTGTCCTTGGTTTGGGGGAGAAAACTGGTCAAGGGAGTTTGTTTTCTGGGCTTTGGGTGCAAATTAAAAAAATGGGAAGGGGGAAAAGCGGTTTTGCAGGCAACCTATGTGCATTTAAGGGGAAGTGGGAACTTTCCCGGGTAAAAAGTTTGGGGTGGGTGGTGCTCCTTCATTGGGATGATAAGCCAAACCCTTTGAAGACATACATCAAGGGAACACCCTGAAGGTTGGCAATTAGGGGGTTCCCGTTAAGGCCCTATAGGGAAGAATTTAGGGAAATCATGGAGGAGAGCTTTTAAATAGTTACAAAGTACCTCCTGTACAAACATTGTCGCTGTCCTTTTAATCAACAAAGTTGATCCCTTTAATCCACTTCCTTTTGGAAACAAAACCCTTGGGGGACTTTGCTGGAAACCTGATCCCCCTTTGCTTGGTCAAAAGTTTTAACCCGACGTTTTGTTCCCCTTTCTCGTTTTCCCCGGGGCGTAATTGCCTTTTTACTGTAATGGCAAGATGTCCGGTCCCAAAATGAGGGCCCGGGGGTTTTTTAGGCCGCAAGTTATTCACTGTGGGCCCAAAAGGGCATTGATTCAGTGGGGGTGGAGGAGACCCAAAACCATTGGGCTTCAACAACGGGGGGGTTTCAAAAGAAGGGCCGCTGGGGGTTTGCCGGGCACGGGCCTGTCCAATGTGCGTTCAACCAAAGGAAATTCTTAAAAGTTTTGGCATGGGGGCAAACGGGACCAGGATAAGGGGTATATCTTTCCACTCAAGTTTGGGGGAAACTGGGTTAACTCATTTGGGGGAAATTCGTGGAATGAAAACTAAGGGGGTTGGTGATTTTTTTGGGGTTCCTTTTCTTTCTTCAAAAAAAGATTTCCCTTTGGGGGCCCCCCCCCCTGTTCCAACACCCCCTCCGTAGGTTTTAACGTGGGGAATTGGCCTCACAACGTTTAACCAAGGGCTGTTCCAAATTATTTTTGGGGGAAATACTTTTCTTTCCTTTTAGGGGGATTTGGGGGGGATCCTTTGTCAAAAATTTCAATGCCGGGGTTCCCTTTAGGACCCAACAATTTTACAGTGGGCCTGTCGGGTGAGTAGTCGGGGGGGAGAGTTTCTGAAAAACCCAAAAAGGGGTTTAATCAAGGTGGGAAATGGCTTTCCTGAAAGAAACCGGGGGGCCCCGGGGAATGGGTGTCAACTGCCCTTCCCAAAAAAGGGGTTTTCCGAAAAATTTGGCATGGGGTCAGGGCCCGTGGGACGCAAGAGGGTTTGGCTTTTGTCCATATTTGCCTTGGGCCGATTGCTATTGGTTTTGGGGAATGTAATTAAGGGGTTGTGATTGAAAGGGGGGGTTTCATTTTCAAAAAACCCCTTTTAAAAAGTTCATCGTTTTCCGAACACAACCCTCAAATTTCCCTTTTGTGGTTGTTACCGTGGCGTGGGAAGTTGGGGTGGCTCCTGTCCATAATGGTAAACCAAGGTTTTGGAGGGGCCCTTAGGTAAATTTAAAAACCCCAAAATCCTAATTTTTCCCTATAAACCTTCCCCCTGTTCAAAACCCTTCCCCTCATAGTTTGGTTAAAAAATCCCCTATCCTTCCACTAAGGATTTTTCTTTAATCGTGGGAAAATTTCCTCCTCCCTGTCTCAACCTTTTGGGGGTTTTTTTCCCCTTTTTTTGCACCCCCAGAAGGGGTGTTCCCTTTTGCCAGGTCCCTCCCTGTAACTTTTCTGGTGCCTTTCCACGCCCCTTCCTTTAGTCATCCCGTACAATACTGGGTTTTCCTTCCTTTCATTCAGCCCCCTTTTCCCTGTACTGTTTAAATTCCCAAGGCCCTAAGTTTAACAGGGCTTCTGGTTTCCATATACTAAAAGGAATCAAAGTGCCTTATGAACACCAAAAAATAATGTTGATTCAAGTGCACCATTTCAGTTCACCGGGGTTGGGAATTGGTTCAAACGGCCGGGGATGGAAAGGGAAAAAAAATGGAGTAAACGAATGGCCCAAAGGGTCCTTCCTTTGGCGGGGAAAATTTGGGGGTGTTCCGTCTCCAAAGCCCTGGAGTTGCTTTCAAATATAAAGGCATTGTTAACGGGTTTTTGCAATGAAAGCCAAAATTTCCTACAAATGCTTTTTTAATCCCTTCTTTTCCCACTAGAGAATTTTCTTCATGTGCTTATACCCCTACCGTGCTCAACTATTTTTTTTTTTTCTTTAAAATTTTTTGGCTTTCCTTCAACGGGTGCGGTAAGCTTTTTCCCCTTTTCTCGCTCCTATTTTTTCCCGTTTCCGGGTTGCACAGGGCCCCTCTCTTTTCCTTTCCCGTGCCACCGGTACCTGGCACCCACCCTCCTTTCTTTTCATTCATCTGTTAACCCGGGGGGTGTTAATTTAAGGCCCCCAAAGTCCCTGTTTAAATTTTCCCCTTTACTGACGGCATTCTCAAATTCTCGAACATTAATGATTTGATTAAAGGCACCTTAACAATCACCTGGAAAATTAGGGATTAAACCCAAAGGATGGGAAAAAAAGGTTAAAAAGGAGATCCAAAATGGGCGGGATTTATTTGGGCGGGGGGGGACCAAAAAAGGGGCCTGAAATGCCTGCCCAAGACCCGGTTGCATTTTTGTGAATTTAGTGTTCATAGGCCCGGTGTTGCTTTAACCAAACTCCCCTCCTTTTAAAATCTTTTTTAAAGGAACCTATTAAAAAATGGAGATTCCGGCCCTTTTGAGACAATAGGAGAGATGAAGGAAGGGGGCAATTTTATCCCTTTCCCCTTTAATGTAAGTTAGGTTTTTTGCAAAAGAGGAATAAAAAAAAACTTGAGAAGTGAGCGGCAAGCCCCGTCCTTCTTCTCAAATTTTATTGGGAAAAGTTAAAAATAAGGGGAAATTATTGCCCAAAAAAAAAGGAAAACGGGGAAGGTATTAAATCTCCAAATTGGGGTAACCAAACTCTTGGTAATTGTTAGCATTTTATAAAAAGCAGAAAAGGACTTAGAGGAAAAATGTAACATAAAGGAAAATTTTTTATTTTTCGGGTTACACAGGCTCCGTAGTGATAAACCCAAAATAAAAGCCAAAAAATTCACAAAGTACGCGTATACTCTAGAGAATTAAAACTCCGTGATTCAAAACCCCGGGACTTGGCTCGTCCTTAGTACCAAAAAAAAAGGGAAAAGGGTTGAAGAAACAGCGGGATAAGAAGGGGGGAAAATTCATTTTGTTTTTTGGACAAGCTTTGTTGGGGGGAAAAAATAACAAAAAGGACTTATCAAATAAACTGTTAACGTCTACCGGAATAAAATCGTTATTTGAAACAGACCTACAGCTCTTGGATTACCAAAATAAAAAGGAAAAGGGAATTCAAAAGGGACGGGAAAATTGGGATTAAATTAAAAAATTTTCCCAACATCACACCGTTTCCTGGCTCCTTTGATAGACCTTGCAATTTTTAAGACAAGCATGGGGAAAAAAGGGAAATTAAAGCAAATTTCGGGCAACACAGCAAGGCTTTAATTACAAAATATATAAAGGTATGCAAAACATGTTGGGGGGTGAATAAACTCCTAAAACCCCCAAGCTCAAAGGGTAGTATGGTTAAAAAATTAAAGCAAAAAGTGTTAATGTGAAATCCCGGGGAGGAAAAAGGAATGAATTTATGGTTTTTCCGGTCCCACTGTCAGCAATGGGTGTTACAACCCTCTTTTGGTTGGGAAAATTTTAATTGCAAAAAAATTTTTAAAAAATTTTGCTCTTTAAAAAACACGCACCCTTTTTAACATATAAGACCAGAAATTTCTGGCCACAAAAAATCCCCCCGAAGCACCTAATTGTGGTTCTGCCTCAAAAAACCCCACACTACTCAATTCGAAAATTTTTCCAAACACAAAATTGGTCACCCAAATTTTCCCCCTTGGGTAAAACGTAGCAACTTCATTAGATGGCAGGAAAAAAATGGGCGCGGTTTTATAAATAACCGAAACCCATTGCAATCCTTTTAAATTGGGGCCGCTGGGACTCTGTTGCCCAAATTTGGGGGTTCCATTGGAAAGGCCCTGGCAAAAAAAAACGAAAATTCGGGCAGCAACCCAATTTGGATGGCAAGGGGGTAATCCCGGGGAAATAATTTCCCGCCTTCCTTTTTTCCCAAAGGTTAGAAAAAATAAAAGGAAGGGGGAGTCCAAAGATCCAATGTTGGCCTGTAAGGGGGTTTAAACCTTTTTTTCCAGTCCCGGTTTCATGCCTGTTGCGGACTACCTCTAAGGGGGAAAATTGCGGAAATTTCAAAAAAAAAATTTGGTTTTAAAAAAGTCGGCCCCCCTTTAACAGGTTAAGCTAAACCCATTTACCACTCTAAAAACCTTCCCCTTGGCAATAAAACAATACCCGCTTTCCAAAAAAACCGCCAATAATGGACAACAAAAAAAGCAAAAATTTTTCAACTCTAATTTTTCTGAAAAACAAAACAATCTTCCATGTTTCGGAAATTTAAAAACTCGGGCCCGGTTTACAAACACCGAAACCCCACCTTAAGGCCTTCAAAGGTGGGCCTCCAAATTTCCCGCCAAATGTTTGATTCTGAAAAGGGCCCCAACATTTGGAAAACCATTTCCTTCGGTTTAAAAGCTAGGGAAATTAAATGTCCGGGGCCCCCTTTGGGCAAGTCCGGCTTTGAAAAAAACAAATTTGTCGCCACCCAAAATGGATTCGCATGGCTATCGAAAACGAGCAATTCCAACCCAATTCACAATCATTTTTAAAAGGCTTGGGACCCCTAAATGTCCCAAAAACTAATACATATCAACAAATGTGATGTTTTAATTTTTAACAGCGCTAAATTTTTAAAAAAAAAAAAGGCAAAAGGTAAATTTTTTTAAAAAAAAAGGGTATTGGAAATTAGGGAGCCCTATTTGCCCAATAGTTAGGGCTTCCCGGGGCTAAATTAACCAAACCCCCCAGGCGATTTGTTTTTGAAGCATCGGGAAACCCAAAGGGATTTGAAGGCAAAGGAAACACAAGGAACTAAAAATTGAATACGGTTGTGTCAAGTACAAGCATTAAATGGTCATATCAAAGCACTTGAGGGGGACCCATGGCTAGAAATTTTTCGGATGAATCAGGTTTTTGGGGGGAATTAAATGCATTTATTTTTAACCCCCCCCCCCCAAAAATTCAGTTCCTTTTCCCTTTTCAGCCATATTATCAATAATGCCATTCCCCGGGTTACATCGTGGATGTATTTCCATCTTCCAATTGCAGGCAAATTTCCCCCACCCCAAATGCGGGGCTACATTCCGTTGCCAATTTCCAATCACCTTGGATAAAAGCACAAAAATGCCCAAAGGGGCCCCGGGGGTCACGGTTGTATCCCTTGATGTAAAAACCGATTTAAGCTTTCCGCCGACCGTTAAAATGGTTATTTTCTAATGGGGAAATTAAAAAAAAAAGCAAGGTAATTTACAAAAATCACCAAAAGTTTTAATACCCTTCAGGAGCATCCGATTTGCTCCCTTTTGTTGAGGGATGAGAAAGGGACTACAATTAAATCAAACCCCCCGAAAGGGATTTGTTGGGGATTTAAACCTATAAGGTCAACTGCACATTCAGAACCAAGAAGATTTCCCGCAATTTAAGATACGAACGGTTCCAACCTCAAACCAATTAAAAAACACCTAAAATTTGGCCCCAAAAAAGCCACCCAGCATGGAAATTTTTTTAGTAACATCAGGAATTGGGGAATTAAAAAAGGTTAAATTTTAAAAAAAACCACAAAGCAGGCCCTTTTCCCCCCCCGTTTTTTTTAAAAACCCCCAAACAACCCTTTTTGTTACCTTGGAGTGTATTTTACCTCGTTATTTTTTAGGCGGTAATTTCTTCCCCCCAACCTTGGCCTGTCCTGCCAAAACTTCCCTAACCATTTATGAAAAACAAGGGGGCCAAACGGCCCTTTGGTTGAAAACCCCTTGTAACAAGGGCAACGGGTACCCGGGTTTGTCCTCCGCCCGTTGAATTTTAATTAAAACCCCTTTTTGAATTTTCCGGGCCCCCCCTTCAGTGTCGGAACTCTTTTTGGAAATTGGTGTTATTTAATGGTCTATTGGGCGCTGAGGGTAAATACGGGCCAAACCGGAACTTAAAAAATTTTTTCCGTTGCCCGCCAGGGTCAACTTTCCCCTTTTTAGTCCCACAAAATTTTCTTAGAAAATTTCAGGTCCGTTTCCCCAAATCTTATCTTCAAGGCCCTCAATTTTTTAAATTTAAAAACCCCCCTTTTTTTAAATTTATTTGTAACAATACAGGTAATAGTACCCCTTTGAAATGGTTTGTTATGCCGGAATTTAAGTTAAACTCCTTTTTTTAATCACGGAAAACCTCAATTAAAATTAGTTCCCCTTGGCAAGTTAGGTTGGAAGTAAATGCTCTGACTATAACAATTTTATTGAATTTAATTTTTTAAAATTTAATTTTCAAAACTTTTTAATTTTTTTTTTGAATTATCAAAATATTAAAAAAATTTCCCCCTTTTTTTACAAAATTTAAACCCCTTTTTTTAAAATTATGGGTTAAAAGGGCCAGGGTTTTTCTTTTTACAACCTTTAAAAACCCTTTAAAGGGCCTCAAATTTGGCCTTAGGGGTTTTTAGAATACAAAATCCAATTAAACTGCAACCCTAATAACATTTTAACCCTTTTTAACCCGCCCCGTTACTTTTTTAAATTTTGTCGGCCCCCTCTTTAATTCAGCACCAATACTTTAAAAGAGAAACACCTTATTTTAGTTTTTCTAAATCAAAAAATTTTCCTTTTTAAAAAGTTTTGTGGTTTACTTAATGCGGCAATTTTAATCTACATCTCTTTGAGGTTGAAATATTTTGGATGCTTGGATCAATTATTTTTTTTTGACTATTGCTTACGTTAAAAAATTTTCATCATAATAAACGTTTAAAAACCAAATGGCAAAATTATTTTGGTTTTCCAAACTTGAATTTTATCCCTTAAACGGAATTTACCATTTGAAAACTTTCCCCATTCTTTACAATTACATTTTGGGAAAAATTTTTTTTTTTTATTATAGGGTTTAAAAATTGACCAATTTTCCTTTTAAAAATTTCAAAATTTTTTAAGGCCCCTTTTTATTGAAATCTTTGGTTTTTATGGGAAAATTTTCCCCAAAACCAAAGACCCCGTAATGGAAAAAAAAGAAATTAACCCTTTGTGTCAAGAAAAAAGGCAGGGAAAAAAACATTAACTTTTTGCCCAAAAAAATTTTAAAATTTTTTTTATTTGACAAGTAAAGGAGTGGAAGAGGGTTTTATATTTCCGAGCCCAAAAACCTAGTGGGGGAGTTTGGGAAGATTTTTAAAGGGAAGAGGAGGGACTTTTTAAAAATTTGATAGATTGACCGTTGGGGCCCAAACCCCAAAAGAAAACCCCCAAAGGGAAACCCTTTTTAAAATACCCCTAAGGTATTTCCTTTAATTAACCCCAATTTTAAAAAAGTCTTTTAAACCGTTTAAAAAAAAAACAAATTCAAAATATTTAAATTTGAAATTTCCCAAGGAAAGGACTCCAAAGTTTTGTCAATTTTTCCTAAACTTACCCCGTGGGGGGAAATTTGGGGGACGGCTTGGAAAAAAAGGGAAACTTTTTAACAAGGTTGTATTTTTTTGCATCCCCAAAACAAGATTGGAAACCCCCAAATGACCCCATTTTGGGAAAAAACCCAAAATTTTGCTTTTTAACATTTTCCCCAATGCTTCACAAAGGGGGGAAAAACCGTGAAAATAAATCCATTTTTTTTCCCCAAATAATTTTAAACTAATTTTTTTCCCCAAGGAAAGGGAAATTGGCCATGTAAGTTTTCCAATTTGTCCGTCCGTAACCCCAAGGGGGGGCCCCCACATTTTGGGCCCCCAAAGCCCAAGCCACCTTCATTTTACCCATGGCGGAATTGATTGGCAGGAATTTGAACCCTTTGGCCTAAAGGAAACATTTGACCCTTTGGTTAAAACCCCCAAGGATTAATCTTTTAAAATTTCCCCCCCTCTTCCCACAATTTTTTAAACCCCCTAAATTTAAAATCTATTTTTCCCAAAAGACTTGCCCCTTTTTTCAAGCCCCAAATTGAATTTCCTTCCCCTAAACCCCCGGGGGGTAACCCCTGTGGGGGAAGTTTGGGAGGCCCTCCGCCTTTTATTTTGGCCGCATGGTGGTTTGGAGGCTCCTGATCTCCAGTCCCCCAAAATCACCTTGGGGACCCCCAGAACTATCAATGTGTGGGAAAATTAAACCTCGTAGTTTACTATTTAAAATCCCAAAAAAAACCCTTTTTTTTAAATGACCTTTTTTTAAACCCAATATTATTTTCAAGGAAAAAAAAATTAACCCAAAAGGTTGCATTCCATTTACGAATAAGGGAGGACATACTTAATTTCGCAGCCGGCCCAAGGGAGGGGCTTTTGGATTGCAAAGGAATGGTCGGTATGTCACTTTGTGGGTCTATGCCCTATCAGGAAACCCCCCATTCCCCATATTTCAAAAACCAAAGGGAACTTTAAAGTGTGGTGAGCATTTAACCAAGTTACCGAATAAGGGGGCCCAAAAAAAAAAAATTCCTTTTTTTTTAAAAAAAGATTTTTACCCCAATTTTTAAAGGTTTCACGGAAAGAAAAGGAAAAGGTTTTAATTTGAACCTATACCAATTGGGAAAATACTTGTGGGGGGTTCAAGGGGAAAAGTGCTTTTAAGCCTTTTTTGGAAAATGTTGGGCATCTCCCTTCAGGAGGCCCCAACGGTGCCCCCCAAACCCAAAAAATACCCCCAAGGGAAACCCCCCAAATTTTAAGCAATTTAACCCCCAAGTGCTCCAGTTAAACACAGCCAAAAAAACCTTTTTTTTTAAAATTTATTTGCCCAATTTCTTTTTTAAGGGTAACAAAATGACCCAAGTTTTGCAATTTCCCGACGGATCCATTGGGAAAAACTTTATGGCCCAAAAATTGTGGCAGGAAGGGATTAAGTTGGCAAATTGAGGAAAGTTTTTTGAAACCCTTATTGGGTACCCAAAAACCCCCCCAATCCTTTTTGAAATACCCCAGAAAATTTTGATTGTGGTGGAAATTAAAACCCCAATGTCTACAGAATTTATGCCCGTAAAAAAAAAAATTTGTTTAAAAAGTTTTCCCCCATTTTATTTCCCAAGGTATAAGAAAAAAATCAGGAACAAAATTGGGCCCCCTAGATACCCCTAGTGGGGTTTTAAACCCGTGAGATAAAAATAGGAACACCGTTTTTTTAAGCAGATTTGGGGTTAGTGCCCCAAAATCCTTGTTGGGTGGTTTTTTCACGAAACCCGGCCCCCCAAAAATTCCCCCTTTTAAATCAATCCCAATGCCCCCTAGCATAATACCCCTACCCCATACGCCCCCTTAATATTCCCCCTTTGAACCCAAACCCCAATTTAAAACCCAAAAACCCTACTGGAAATAATAATTTTTTTATTTTTTTCCCTTATAGTGGGTTTGTTTATTTAATAGGTTTTTCCCCTTGGCTATCACCAAAACTTTTAGCACCAAAAATTTGATCATAATTTTTAGAGCCATTTTTTTCGTTTCTTTTTGGCCCCGGGTCTGGTTTTTTTTGCGGGTTAAAGGGTTTTTGTATACCTTTTCAGTGGTTTTTGGCTTTTTATTTCTTTTTAAGGTTGAATGACCAAATGCTTTTATAATCTTTTTTGGGGAAGGTTTACTTCGGTTGGTATTGGAAAAACCTTTTATTCTTCTGACATTGGGTCCCTCATTTTCTTTTTTTTGTTTGGCCTTTTGAAAATTTTAACAATTCTTATTTTTTACGCTTTTTTCCCGGAAACTTTTTATTTTTTTGAGGCAGTTAGGGTAATTTTGGGTTTTGCCCCGCGGGCCCCAGTTTTTATTTGGGTTTTGACCCGTTTTTTTTGTTCGGGTGGAAAAGAGAAAACTTAAAAGCTTTTTTTAAAAGGGTTACTAAAGTTAACTGCTTTTAAG
>JARQOD010014301.1:0-10365 GCA_033576555.1 Oophaga sylvatica
CTGATAATCTGGCATTGGTCACAGTGACATTCTGATAATCTGGCATTGGTCACAGTACATTCTGTATCTGGCTGGTCACAGTGACATTCTGATAATCTGGCATTGGTCACAGTGACATTCTGATAATCTGGCACTGGTCACAGTGACATTCTGATAATCTGGCAGGCACATGACATTCTGATTATCTGGCATGGTCACAGTGACATTCTGATAATCTGGCATTGGCACAGTGACATTCTGATAATCTGGATCGCCGTCACAGTGACATTCGATAATCTGGTTGGTCCACGGACATTCTGATAATCGGCACTGGCACAGTGAATTTATTCTCGGCCAGTGACATCTGATAATCTGGCTGGGTCACAGTGACATCTGATAATCTGGCATTGGTCACAGTGATATGATATCTGATATCTGGTTCAAGTCACTGTAATGCGATAATCTGACAGTGACATTCGAAATTGGCACTGGTAATCTGCATTGTGCAATGACATTCTGGTAATTGACATTCTGATTTATTGGTCACAAGTGACATTCTGATAATCTGGCATTGGTCACAGTGACATTCTGATAATCTGCATTGGTCACAGTGACATTTGATCATTGCTTGGTCACAGTGAATTCTGATAATCTGGCTCGTCACAGTGAATTCTGATAATCTGGACGTTGGTCACAGTGACATTTCTGAATAATCTGCGTTGGTCACAGTGACATTCTGATAATCTGGCATGGTCACAGTGACATTCTGATAATCTGGCATGGTCACTAGTGACATTCTGATAATCTGGCATTGGTCACAGTGACATTCTGATAATCTGGCATGGTCACAGTGACATTCTGATAATCTGGACGTGTCACAGTGAATTCTGATAATCTGGCACCGTCACAGTGACAATTCTGATAATCTGGCATGGTCACAGTGACATTCTGATAATTGGCATTGGTCACAGTGACATTCTGATAATCTGGCACTGGTCACAGTGAATTCTGATAATCTGGCATTGGCCAGTGACATTCTGTATTTGACTGGTCACAGTGCATTCTGATAATCTGGCACTGGTCCACAGTGACATTCTGATAATCTGGCACGTTGGCACAGTGACATTCTGATAATCTGGCATGGTCACAGTGACATTCTGATAATCTGGCGTGGTCACAGTGACATTCTGATAATCTGGCACGGTCACAGTGACATTCTGATAATCTGGCCCGGTCACAGTGACATTCTGATAATCTGGCATGGTCACAGTGACATTCTGATAACTACTGATCTGGTCACAGTGACATTCTGATAATCTGGCATTGGTCACAGTGACATTCTGATAATCTGCATTGGTCACAGTGACATTCTGATAATGCTGGACTGTGCACAGTGACATTCTGATAATCTGGCACTGGTCCACAGTGACATTCTGATAATCTGGCATTGGTCACAGTGACATTCTGATAATCTGGTACTGGTCACAGTGAATTCTGATAATCTGGCATGGCACAGTGACATTCTGATAATCTGGCACCGGTCACAGTGAATTCTGATAATCTGGCATTGGCACAGTGACATTCTGATAACTGGCTGTCACAGTGACATTCTGATAATCTGGCTGGTCACAGTGACATTCTGATAATCTGGCACTGGTCACAGTGACATTCTGATAATCTGGCACTGGTCACAGTGACATTCTGATAATCTGGCCACTGGTCACAGTGAATCTGATAATCTGGCACAGTGACTTCTGAAATCTGGTTGGCACAGTGACATTGATACTGGCTGGCAAGTGACTTTGATATCTGCCCGGTCCAGGAATTCTGATAATCTGGCGGGCACAGTGACATCTGATATCGCGTCACAGTGACATCTGATAATCTGCCGGTCACAGGACATCTGATAATCTGCGGCCACAGTGACATTGAAATCTGGCGCCGTCACATGACATCGATAATCTGGTCACAGTGACTCTGATAACTGATCACAGTGACATTCTGATAATCTGCTGGTCACAGTGACATTCCGATACTCGGCATGGTCACAGTGACATTCTGATAATCGGCATGTCCAGTGAATCTGATAATCTGGCCGTCACAGTGACATTCTGATATCTGATGGTCACAGTGACATTCTGATAATCTGCCGGTCACAGTGAATTCTGTAATCTGCGCACATGACATTCGATAATCTGGCGTCACATGACATTCTGATATCTGGCCGGTCACAGTGAATTGATAATCTGGCATGGCACAGTGACATTCGATAATCTGGCTGGTCACAGTGACATTCTGATAATCTGGCCGTCACAGTGAATCTGATAATCTGCATGGCACAGTGACATTCTGATAATCTGGCATGGTCACAGTGACATTCTGATAACTGGCGCGGTCACAGTGACATTCTGATAATCTGGCCGGTCACAGTGACATTCTGATAATCTGGGCCGTCACAGTGACATTCTGATAATCTGGCATGGTCACAGTGACATTCTGATAATCTGGCGCCGGTCACAGTGACATTCTGATAATCTGGCATTGTCACAGTGACATTCTGATAATCTGCACTGTCACAGTGAATTCTGATAATCTGGCATTGCACAGTGACATTCTGATAATCTGGCTGGTCACAGTGACATTCTGATAATCTGCTGCACATGACATTCTGATAATCTGGCGCGGTCACAGTGACATCTGATAATCTGGCGTTGGTCACAGTGACATTCTGATAATCTGGCGCCGGTCACAGTGAATCTGATAATCTGGCATTGGTCACAGTGACATTCTGATAATCTGGCCGCACAGTGACATCTGATAATCTGACGTGGTCACAGTGACATTCTGAAATCTGGCTTGGCACAGTGACATTCTGATAATCTGACTGGTCACATGACATTCTGATAATCTGGCATTGGTCACAGTGACATTCTGATAATCTGGCACTGGTCACAGTGACATTCTGATAATCTGGCATGGTCACAGTGACATTCTGATAATCTGGCACCGGTCACAGTGACATTCTGATAATCTGGCACTCGGTCACAGTGACATTCTGATAATCTGGCACTGGTCACAGTGACATTCTGATAATCTGGCACTGGTCACAGTGACATTCTGATAATCTGGCACTGGTCACAGTGACATTCTGATAATCTGGCATTGGTCACAGTGACATTCTGATAATCTGGCACGGTCACAGTGACATTCTGATAATCTGGCATGGTCACAGTGACATTCTGATAATCTGGCATTGGTCACAGTGACATTCTGATAATCTGGCATGGTCACAGTGACATTCTGATATCTGGCTGGTCACAGTGACATTCTGATAATCTGGCTGGTCACAGTGACATTTGATAAACTGGCATGGTCACAGTGACATTCTGATAATCTGGCATGGTCACAGTGACATTCTGATAATCTGGCATTGGTCACAGTGACATTCTGATAATCTGGCCTCGGTCACATTGACATTCTGATAATCTGGCATTGGTCACAGTGACATTCTGATAATCTGGCCTCGGTCACAATGACATTCTGATAATCTGGCCCGGTCACAGTGACATTCTGATAATCTGGATTGGTCACAGTGACATTCTGATAATCTGGCACTGGTCACAGTGAATTCTGATAATCTGGCATTGGCCACAGTGACATTCTGATAATCTGGCGCCGGTCACAGTGACATTCTGATAATCTGGCACTGGTCACAGTGACATTCTGATAATCTGGCTGGTCACAGTGACATTCTGATAATCTGGCATTGGCCACAGTGACATTCTGATAATCTGGCGCCGGTCACAGTGACATTCTGATAATCTGGCATTGGTCCACAGTGACATTCTGATAATCTGGCATTGGTCACAGTGACTATTCTGATAATCTGGCACGGTCACAGTGACATTCTGATAATCTGGCATTGGTCACAGTGACATTCTGATAATCTGGCGCCGTCACAGTGACATTCTGATAATCTGGCATTGGCACAGTGACATTCTGATTAATCTGGCACTGGTCACAGTGACATTCTGATAATCTGGCATTGGTCACAGTGACATTCTGATAATCTGGCGACGGTCACAGTGACATTCTGATAATCTGGCATTGGCCACAGTGACATTCTGATAATCTGGCATTGGTCACAGTGACATTCTGATAATCTGGCACGGTCACAGTGACATTCTGATAATGCATGGTCACAGTGACATTCTGAATTGATGGTCACAGTGACATTCTGATAATCTGGCCACGGTCACAGTGACATTCTGATAATCTGGCATTGGCCACAGTGACATTCTGATAATCTGGCACTGGTCACAGTGACATTCTGATAATCTGGCAATGGTCACAGTGACATTCTGATAATCTGGCACTGGTCACAGTGACATTCTGATAATCTGGTATTGGTCACAGTGACATTCTGATAATCTGGCACTGGTCACAGTGACATTCTGATAATCTGGCACTGGTCACAGTGACATTCTGATAATCTGGTATTGGTCACAGTGACATTCTGATAATCTGGCACCGGTCACAGTGACATTCTGATAATCTGGCACTGGCCACAGTGACATTCTGATAATCTGGTATTGGTCACAGTGACATTCTGATAATCTGGCACCGGTCACAGTGACATTCTGATAATCTGGCACTGGTCACAGTGACATTCTGATAATCTGGTATTGGTCACAGTGACATTCTGATAATCTGGCACTGGTCACAGTGACATTCTGATAATCTGGCATTGGCCACAGTGACATTCTGATAATCTGGCATTGGTCACAGTGACATTCTGATAATCTGGCGCCGGTCACAGTGACATTCTGATAATCTGGCGCCGGTCACAGTGACATTCTGATAATCTGGCGCCGGTCACAGTGACATTCTGATAATCTGGCACTGATCCCTTTGTCATTCCTGGGTCATTAGGTCACAGTTTGTACCCCCCATACACTGTGTTTGAGCCCGGAGTGGCGGAGGCGCTGTACTCACCGCGGGGCTCGGCAGCAGCACGACACCAGTGACAGCCGTCACCAGGCGACAGGTGGAACAGTAACACAGCGAGGGACGGTGGGTGATTGCGGTGCAGACATGGGTGTGGCGGGCGGCACACACCAGTCACACGGTACACGTGCCGCTGTATGGGGGAAGGTCACAGACTGTATTGTCTATTCTTCTTCTTCCGAATTCCGCACAGAACTGAAGAGAACATTAACTCATCGCGCGTCAAACAAAACTTTTTCTGACATTTTAAATAGTCTCAAATGTTGAATTTGACTAAAAAATCGGAATAATCAAAATCGCAATGAAACGTAGTAATCGCAAGTAGCGTTATCGTCAAAAAAGGCACAAACTGATAATGAATGAGACGCAGAAATAAAAGAAGCTCATAGAATAATTCTTACTCCAGAAGAAAACCGAAAGACAATGTTGAAACAGGTGCCCACCACTAGGGGGAGCTCACTAAATACAAATGTATACAGCGACCACTAGGTGGAGCTCACTACATACAAATTTATACAGCCACTGCTAGGTGGAGCTCACTACATACAAATTTATACAGCCACCACTAGGTGGAGCTCACTACATACAAATTTATACAGCCACCACTAGGTGGAGCTCACTACATACAAATTTATACAGCACCACTAGGGGGAGCTCCTGTATACAGAGTCATACAGCCACCACTAGAGGCCTGTAGTCTGTGGAGGAAGGTGTGCGATTGTTTGCTCCAGGAGAGTCACCAGTTTTTTTTTTATCACCCAGGAATCCCCGCTCTCTGACACAGGAAAGAGAGGGGTGTAGTGGATGAACTGTGGGGCTGAGTCCCCGTCTCCCACCCCTCGGTCTAAGCCGGCGGGGGGTGGGAGCTCATTGCTACCGGCAAAGAGGGTCACCAGATCCAGCAAGGCCCGAAACATGGAGGAGCCCAGCAAGACCAAGGAGGGCTGCAAAGCCCCTAAGGCTGAGGCGAGGGCCACTGCGGTGTCTCCTCCCGGAGGTGAGCGGAGTACTCGCAGAGGTCCAGCGGCGGCGGTGCAGAAAGATGGGGCACTAGGGCCGCAGGGGAGCCGGTTACCAGCTATGGCTCCCGCATCCATGTGTACCTCTGCGAGTATGAGGAGGCTGGGAAGACCCTGAGGAGGCTCCGGGAGGAGATGAAGGAGGCGAGGCAAGCTGCAGACAGGGCCTCCCGCACAGAGAAGTCTGCCCTAACAGCCAGGATATCCAGCCTGAGGATCGGCATTGAGGGCATGGAAGCCCGGAGAGTGGCTATACTGGATAACAGCGGGCCTTTCCAGGAAAAACTGGACAATGAGGACCGATTCCACAACATGGCTGCTGTGAAGGAGCCAGAGGGGTCTCGGCGTCCGACCCAGGTGGAGGAGGTGGACCATGTGGAGATGGAGGAGGCACCGTACCCACCTGGGGGCTTGGTAAGTGATCTCCAGGCCACACACAGCGGGATAGATCCAGTGCAGTTCCCACTCCCATCAGACAATAGTATTTCAGAGGATGATGGGGGTGATGCGGATGATAGCGGCAGCGATAAAAGCAGTAGTGGGGGTCGCCTCGTCTTGCAGCAGATCCTTCAGCTGGAGTCCCCAGTAAATTATGCCCACCTGAAGTTTGGGGATGAGGTCTGCGGGGACGAGGCGACCAGGAGGGGGAAAAAGAAACGAAAAAAAGGAAGAAAACATCGGAGGAGAGGTTGGTGTTTGTCCCCCTCAGTGGGACACCCTGGTCCCGCTGTGTGGAGCCCGCTACCCAACCCAGCATGGAACTTGCAGCAGGTGCGGTGCGAGGGAGCAGGGAGAGTACAAGTCATATGGCGCAGGTCGCCGTCTCTGCTGACAGTAGCAAAAGGGGCGAGAGTGGGCATGCGGCTGCAGAGCCGGACAGTGTGCATGGTCTGGAGTGTGGCCCTGTGGCGGGCGGTAATAAGAGAGAGAAAAAAAGAGGGGAAAGAAAGAAAGAACAGAGATTTCTCTCTCTAATCTTTTGTTTCTCCATCTCTGTTCTTTCTTTCTCCCTCTCTGGTCTTTCTTTCCCCTTTCTTTCTTTCTCTGTTCTTTCTTTCCCCTCTTTCTTTCTCTCTCCCTCTCTGTTCTTTCTATCTTTGCCCACTTTCTTTTTTTCTCTCTCTCTGTTTCTTTTTCTCTCTATCTCTCTGTTCTTTCTTTTCTTCCCCTTTCTTTCTTTCTCTCTCTGTTCTTTCTTTCCCCTTTCTTTCTTTCTCTCTCTGTGTCTTTCTTTGTTTCTTTCTCTCTATCTCTCTGTTCTTTCTTTCTTTCTCTCTGTTCTTTCTTTCCTTCTTTCTCTCTCCCTGTTCTTTCTTTTTCTTTCTTTCGCTCTCTATTCTTTGTTTCTTTCCCCTCTTTCTTTCTCTCTCCCTCTCTGTTCTTTCCCCTCTTTCTTTCTTTCTATCTATCTCTCTGTTCTTTTTTCTGTCCTTTCTTTCTTTGTTTTTCTTTCTCTCTGTTCTTTTTCTCTTACTTTCTTCTCCTTTCATTCTCTCTCTTTTCTTTCTTTCTCTCTGTTCTTTCTTTCCACTCTTTCTCTCTGTGTTCTTTCTTTCCCCTCTTTCTTTTTTCTCTCTCTGTTCTTTCTTTCTCTCTCCCTCTCAGTTCTTTCTTTCCCCTTTCTTTCTTTTGCTTTGTTCTTTCTTTCTGTCCCCTCTTTCTTTCTCTCTGTTCTTTCTTTCCCTCTTTCTTTTTTTCTATCTCTCTGTTTTTTTTCTGTCCCCTTTTTCTTTCTCTCTGTTCTTTCTTTCCCCTCTTTCTTTTTTCTCTCTCTCTGTTCTTTTTTCTGTCCCCTCTTTCTTTCCTACTTTCTCTGTTCTTTCTTTCTCTCTCTTTCTTTCTCTCTAGCTCTCTGTTCTTTTTTTTCTGTCAACTCTTTCTTTCTCTCTCTGTTCTTTTTTTCTTTCCCCTCTTTCTTTCTTTTTCATTCTCTCTCTGTGCTCTTTCTTTCTCTCTCTCTCTGTTCTTTCTTTCCCCTCTTTCTTTCTCTCTGTGTTCTTTCTTTCCCCTTTCATCCTCCCTCTCTGTTCTTTCTTTCCCCTTTCTTTCTTTGCTCTCTGTTCTTTCTTTCTGTCCCCTCTTTCTTTCTCTCTCTGTTCTTCTTTCTCTCTTCTTTCTTTCCCCTCTTTCTTTCTTTCTCTCTGTTCTTTCCCCTTTTTCTCTCTCTCTTTCTTCTTTCTTTCTTTCTTCTTTCTTTCTCTCTTTCTTTTCTTTACCCTTTCTTTCTTCTCTTCTTTTCTTTCTCTCTGTTCTCTTTATTTCTTTCTCTCTGTTTTTCTTTTTTTCTCTATCTCTCTGTTCTTTCTTTCTTTCCTCTCTCTCTCTCTCTGTTTTTCTCTTTCTCTTTGTTCTTTCTCTTTCTTTCTCTCTCTCTCTCTTTTTTTTCTTTCTCTATACTTTCTCTCTCTAATCTTTCTTTCTTTTCTCTCTTTCTCTCTGTTTTTCTTTCTGTTCTTTCTTTTTTCTCTTACTTTCTTTCTCTCTCCTTTCATTCTCTCTCTTGTTCTTTCTTTCTCTCTCTGTTCTTTCTTTCTTTCCACTCTTTCTTTCTCTCTGTTTTTCTTTCCCCACTTTTTCTCTCTCTGTCTTTCTTTCTCTCTCTCTCTTCTCTTTTCTTTCTTTCCCCTTTCTTTCTTTCTTTCGCTCTTTGTTCTTTCTTTCTGTCCCCTCTTTCTTTCTCTCTGTTTCTTTCTTTCTCTCTGTTCTTTTTTCCCTCTTTCTTTCTCTCTCTTTTCTTTCCTTTCCCTCTTTCTCTCTCTTCTTTCTTTCTCTTTCTTTCTTTCTTTCTCTCTTCTTTCTTTTTACTCTTTCTTTCTTTCTCTCTCTCTCATTTCTTTCTTCCCCTCTCTTTTCTTTTCTTCTCTCTTTTCTTTTTTTCTCTTCTCCTCTTTCTCTTCTCTTTTCTGTCATTTTTTTTTCTCTCTGTTCTTTCTTCCTCTTCTCTCTCTTTCTTTCTTTCTTTCTTCTTCTCTCTGTGTCTTTTTCTCTCTTCTCTCTTGTTCTTCTTTCCCCTCTTTCTTCTTTCTTCTCTCTCTTTCTTTCTTTCTTTCTCTCTGTTTTTTCTTCCCTCTTCTTTCTTTCTCCTCTGTTCTTTCTTTTCTTTCTCCCTCTTTCTTCTCTCTCTCTGTTCTTTCTTTCCCCTTTCTTCTCTTTCTCTCTTTTCTTTCTTTCTTCTCTTTCTTTTCTTTTTTCTCTCTTCTCTGTCTTCTTTCTCTCTTTCTTCTTTCTTTCTTTCCCTCTTTCTTTCTCTCTCTCTTTCTCTTTCTTTCTCTTCTTTCTCTTCTTTCTCTTTCTCTTTTTCTTTCTTTTTTCTTTCTCTTTCTTTCTTTCTTCTCTCTTTCTTGTTTTTCTTTCTTTCCTCTTTCTCTCTGTATTTCTTTTCTTCTCTTTCTTTCTTCTCTCTCTTCTCTTTTCTTTTTTCCTTTCTTTCTCTTTCTCTCGTTCTTTCTTTCTTCTCTCTTCTCTTCTTTCTTTCTTTCCTCTCTTTCTCTCTCTTCTTTCTTTCTCTCTTCTTTCTTTCTTTCTCTTCTTTCTTCTCTCTCTGTTCTTTCTTCTTTCTCTCTGTTCTTTCTTTTCTTTCCCTCTTTCTTTCTCTCTGTGTTCTTTCTTTCCCCTCTTTTCTCTCTCTCTTCTTTCTTTCTTTCTCTCTCTCCTTCTATTCTTCTTCTTTCTTTCTTTCTCTTCTCTTTCTTTCTTTCTTTCTTTTTTTTTTTTTCTTTTTTTTTTTTTTTCTCTTTTTTTTTCTTCTTTTCTTTTTTTTTTCTTTTCCTTTTTTTTTTTTTTTTTTCTTTTTTTTTTTTTTTCTTTTTCTTTTTTCTTTCTTTCCCTTTTTTCTTTTTTTTTTCTTTTTTTTTTTTCTTTATTTCTTTCTTTTTTCTTTTTTTTCTTTTTTTTTTTTCTTTTTTTCTTTTCCTCCCCTTTTTTTTTTTTTTTTTCTTTTTTTTTTTTTCTTTCTTTCTTTTTCTTTTTTTTCCTTTTTTTTTTTTTTTTTTTTTTTCTTTTTTTTTTTTTTTTTCCCTTTTCTTTTTTTTTCTTTTTTTTTTTTCTTCTTTTCTTTTCTTTTTCCTTTTCTTTTTTCTTTCTTTTTTTTCTTTTTTCTTTTCTTTTTTTTCTTTTTTTTTTTTTTTTTTTGTTTTTTTTTTTTTTTTCCCTTTTTTTTCTTTTTTTTTCTTTTCTTTTTTTCCCTTTTTTTTTTTCTTTTTTTTTTTTTTTCTTTTTCTGCTTTTTCTTCTTTTTTTTCTCTCTTTTTTTCTTTTCCCCTTTTCCTTTTTTTCCTCTCTTTTTTTTTTTTCTTTTTCTTCTTTTTCTTTTTTTCCCTTTTTCTTTCTCTTTCTTCTTTTCTTTCTTTTCTTCTTTTCTT
>JARQOD010014302.1:0-10352 GCA_033576555.1 Oophaga sylvatica
GAGTGGAAAACCCAAGCACTGGGAGCTTTGGGCCAAAAGGGGTTGCCTGGGGTTCGACGTTGGTGGGGACAGTTTTTTTTTTGGGCAGACGGGTCATTTCTTTGGGCGCCCCCACCATGCCAAAATACCGTGCCCCCATGAAGCCGCACCCCCGTCGGTGGAGGTAGGCGACCAGGGAGTTAAATTTCCTCCACTCCCCTCGTGAACCCTGACTGCGAAGGGGATTGGGGGGGTTCTTTACTGGGGAAATCCGGGCTTGTGGACAGTGGAGCGGGAGTAATTTTGGTGATTCCCCATGTCCGGCCAAGGGCCGATGTGTAAGACCTACAAACCTCAGGCGCCAGACCATGACTCTGTCCCCCCCACCAGGGAGTGTGACCCCCCGGGGCATTTAATACGCTGCATGGGGACTGCATAAAGGGTCCCTGTCATGCTACCCCCTTTGGAGGGTATGCCTATACCCACTTTTTTAGGCCTCTCTTGGTTGACAAAACACCCCCGGCAAAGTTGCTTTCAGGGAAGAGCAGCTGGGTCAGTCTGTGAGGGCTTTCCCGGGGGGGGCTACTGCCCTCTGCCGTTTTCTGCAACCATCCCCCTCCCTATGGGGGCAGCAAGGTTGCCAAGGTAGGGCAAGTCCAACCTCACCCAGCCAACTTTTTTGGGTAGCTGAGGAGGGCAAAAAGGAAATACACCAGACATTTGGGAAAATCATAATTGCATACCCTGACAACCACCGCAACTAGAGGAGCCGTGACGTTCCTACTTTGGTCCTAGACCCCCTCGTCACAGCCTGAAAAACTAACTACACTAAAATAGAAATGGGAAAGCTACTGCCCCGACAAACCCCAAAAATAATAGAAACCCCCCAAACAGTAAAGCGGTTAGACAAGGAAATACGACACAGAAAGAAAAAAGAAGAGCAAACGCTGGGGGCCCAAACTAAAAAATAGAAAAAGGGCAGGAAGGGTACTTATCAATCTCAAAAAACCCGAAAAACCCAAATCTACTAATTTTTAAAATCACCTGAGATCACACGACCCTACCACCAAAATTGTTCCTGGTGTAACAAAAACAGACCACTGAAAAAACTGGAAAAACAAAAATACAAAACACAGTGGGTGGACTAAACTGAGAGGGCAAAAGCCCCCGGGGGGACCCGAAGGCCCCCCCAAAGTGCAGGGCAAAAAAGCAAAGTATAGCAAAAACACAAAAAAAAAATTGTCTTATCGAAACAAGTGCAGACAACGACACAGCAGCTACAAGGGAAAAGGAAAAAAGGATTTAGACCCGAAAAAATGATCACCGCAACCCTGAGGGAAAATTACTCCCCTTTATAAGACCAATCAGTAACACCCGATTTCCCCGTCCTCACAAACCTCACTATACCGCTTTACCACCAGAGGGACCTCTGCTCAAACTCATCTCAACCCATTCCAACAGCCCCCCCCCCTTTAGAGGGGGCACCGAACCCCCATTTTAGCAACCCGGGCGGTCAGGATAGTTTTATGATACGCACGGATAAGTCTCCTACTGGATTCCGAAGCAAACACCCAAGAATTGTCTTCCTGCCCATAACCTCCCCCTTTTAAACCAAATACTGAGTCTTCGCGAAAAACGAGAACCCAATATTTTCCAAACCACTACTCCAGATTGCCCTAAACCAAAACGGGGTCGGGGGCACAGCACGGGAACCACTGCTCAACAAACCTCTCAAAAAGGGGACTTGTGGAACACGTTTGGTCTTAAATGTCCCGGGAAAAAGCAAAAAAAAACAGGATTTAAAAATCTCCATGACTTAAAGGCCAATGAACCTAGGTTAAAAAATTTGGGAAACTACTCTCATAGAATATTCCCTTTTAGGACAAACCCGACCAAGTCCCCCCCTTTTAAAACCCAGACCATCATCCTATCCGGGTTTGCAAACCCGGGCCTTCTCCTGAAGAGGGACAACCTCTCCACTACCTTCCCAAACTGCGCATACCTCAACAACAATCAACACCACAAAAAGAACCCCCCTCCTTGTCCTGAAAAAAATAAAGGGGTAAAACCCCAAATTTACAAAAAAAAGGGAGACATCAAAGGGGGGCAGGCTAGCCCTATTATTAAGGCAAACCAGCAAAGGAAAAAAAAGGACCCAGCATCCGACACAGACACAAAGCTTTTAGATAAGTCCCCAAAAGTCGGGTTTTGTTCTCTCAGTTTACCTTTTGGTCTGGGGATGAAATGCCGGGGAGAAGAAAATTGAACACCCTTTTTAGAACAAAAAGCCCTCCAAAATCAAAAACAAACGGACTCCTTCAACACAATGTTCCAAAATGCCGGTAACGAACCACGTGCTGAAGGAACAACGGCAACCAATTCAGAGGGGGAAAGGCAACTTGGGAAAAGGCACAAGATGATCTTTTTGGGAAAAACCATCACAAATTACCCAGATGGTGGTCTTCTCTGAGAAACAGGAAGACGGAAATAAAACCTAGAATAGGGTCCAGGTTCTTGGCAAGGCAAGGCACAAAAAACCACTAGAGCAAGAAAGGGTTTTGGGGAGAGAAAGTCCCGCAGGACTGCACAAATCCCCGACATCGCGAACAAGGTAGGGCCCCCAAAAAACCGACAACCCAAAACCCGGGACCAAAAACCGGGGTGCCCCCCAATCGAACAATGAACTCAGACATCACACTCTTTTCCATGGGGCCCGGGGCAAACAATTTTCCAACAGGCAGGCTCGGGCCATCCTCCTGCACCCCTCCAGAGCAAGTCCAATTGGGGGAGAGGCGGAATGAAATACACCCTCCTTCAAAATAACAAAGGGATAATAGCTCAGAGATCCGCAAGGAAACTCCCCAGAGGGGATCCGCCTTAAAATTCTATGCCAGGGAAAAAAGGAAACCACAAAATTAAACGTGTGGGAAAAAAAAGGCCCACCTGGTCGTCTAGGATTGAGTCCCCTTGGCAGATTCAGATAGACCCCATTCTTTTGGTCCGTAAGGACCACCACCTATGTTTTGGGTCCCTCCACCAATGTCTCCACTCTCAAAACCCACTTCAGGCCAAAAACTCCCGATTACCCACGCATAATTACGTTCATAGGAAAAATTTTCGAAGAAAAAGGCACAAGGTTTCTTTTAGAGGTCTCTGGATCTTTTTGGGGCAAAACGGCACCTGCCCCAAATTTTAGAGGCATCAACCTCCACCTAAAAGGGCGAAAAAATCGGGCTGCCGAAAAAAGGGAGCAGAAGTAAAACTCTGCAAAGTCCGAAACCAGAGCGCCTCAGGAGAAATTCACCACATCAAAAACCCTTTCGGTCAAACATTAATGGTTTAACAATAACAAGAAATTACCAATAAATTTACGAAAAAAATTGGGCAAAACCCAAAAATCTCGAAACCCTTTTAAATAAAGTGGGTTGGACCCAACACAGATGGCCAAACCTTGACCGGGTCCATTTTCAATAAAAAAGGGGGACAAAATGAATCCAAAATGAATCTTCTGTACCCCAAAAAGACACTTTAAACCCTTCACATACAGAGATTCTCTCTAAAAAACTGGAATACATCCGAACATGTTTCACATGAGAGCCCAGCTAAAAAAAATAAAGAATCTCCAAATAAACAATCAAAACTTGCCCACAAAATCCCGAAAATGCATTCAGAAGGACGAAGACGGAAGGGAGCATTAGTGACCCCAAAGGGCATCACAAGGACTCAAAAGCCTTCAGGGGAAAAATCCCGTTTTCCTTTCATCCCCGGGCTTAAGCGAATAAGGTTATACGCCCCCCCTGAGGCAAGTTTGTAAACCAAGTAGCTTTTTTCACCCTGGAAAACGGCAGAAATCAAGGAAAACGGTATTGATATTTCACAGTAATATTTTTCAAGAGCGATAACAAACACGGCCTTAATAAAACCCCAATTTTTTTTGGCCACAAAAAAAAAAAACCGGCACCTAAGGGTGAGAGGAGGCTGATATGCCTTCCCCAAAAATTTTTCCCTTATATAAGACCGCATAGCGTCATGTTCAGGTACGACAATTTAAAAAAAGGCACCTTTGGGAATTTACTACCCGCACAAATTTAAAATAGCGCTGTAAGGTTCGTGTATCTGTTTTCTGAAACTCAGTTGTTGCTCCATTTTGCTTTCTGTTTTGCTGCAGCTATCTTGCCCTCATCAAAAGGGGTTTTTCCCAGTTTTGCATTTTCCCCGCCCTTTTCTCTCCGTTTGTTTCTTAACAGCCACAGCTGAGTAATCGTGCTTCAGAATCTAGCCTGCAGTAAACCCTGTGTTCTGACCCCTGAAGCCTTGGCCCTTTGTATTCCCCTTCCCTTGAGGACTCAAAGCCTTGTGGACTCAAACTCTCCCTTTTGAGAGCCTCATTTTTGCATGGATTTGCGGTAAAGAGAAAAGATCAAATCTTTTTTGTGGGATTATTGCTGAGCTTGATTACTCGGGCCGTGTTCTCCTGCTTCTGTTTTTGCAACCGGGGTTTTTTATTTTTCCCAAATTTGTAAAAGCAATAAAAGACTTCTTTATCAACCGTGTCTCAAGTATTTTCACCCGCACCCAAGCACAAGACGCTAATGAACTGACCACATACATTACAAGATTCTGAACCCAAACTTAGTGCTGCTGGTCGAAAGGCTTGTCTCTGTACTGTGGATACATGTCCGGTTTTACTTTCTGTGATGACAGTGGTTGTGACTTCTCAAACCATTCCATGAGCAATTCCCCTTAAGTTTTTTTTCTGCAGTGTATCACAGGAAAAACCCATTGTTTTTTTTTTTTTTTTCTCTTCTTTTTGTCTCGAAACCTGGATATCAGATGTCGGTTGAAAGCTTTTTGTGATAAAGGGTTTTTGCTTTTCACAACCATTCCAGGGGAGCAGTTCCCTTTAAAATTTTTTTTTTTCTTCAGTTTGCCACAGGTGAACACATTTTTTTTTTTTTCCTCCCTTCTCCAGTATCCGTCTTAAAAATTGGAAAAAGGGGCCCGAAAAGGAACTTTGCGGGGTGACGAAAATTCCTTGCAGATTTGCAAATATAAAACCCTTTTTCAAATCTTCAGGACCTAAATAACACAAATTTGGGAAATGTTTTACAGACTACCCAGGATTTTTGAGCCAGGATTGAGGTTCTGGGGGGGCGAGTCCGCTCCTGCCGTGGCCCCGGTTTGGGGTTCCCAAATTTTCCCCTTTTCGTTTTGGGGTGAACGTGAAAAATTCAGGGGGTTTTTTAATCAAAGCATCTTTTTTCTGCACATCCAAATTTTCCCACGAACGATCAAGGGGGCTTACATAATTATGTTGTTTCCAACAAGGGTTTTTAATGGGCAAACCCCTGATTGAGACTGGGGAAAATTTTTGAATCCCCTTTGAGTTTCATTTCAGCTGGGGCAGGGTTTTGATGACCCCAACGAGGTGAACGCTAAGCAGCCATTTTAGTTTTGCGCCAAGTAACACCGGTAGCTGAATTCCTTTGGGTTTTCGGGGAAGGGGCCCTTTGAACCACCGGGGACAATTCCGCCAAAAAATCATTTTTCGAAAGGGTTATCCCCACAAATTTAAAAGGATAAACTTGCTCGTGCCGATCCCCCACTGCGTTGGGTTTTTATTAACCTGAAACCGTTTTGATCTCGTTAACTGAACGCAGGCAAGAGAGATTTTTTCGAAGCAATCGTACTAACCTTTTCCTACCTTCCCCCAAAAGGGAAACCCTTTAAATAGGATTACACGGAACCTAAACCTGAACCCCGGTAGACCTTTCTACACGGTTTGATGCACGAAAGGAACACGTTTTAAAAGGAAATCTATTTTTTATTGGGTAAGTCGGGGGCACTTTATTTTTAACTGTCCCACCCTTTTCTCGCAAGACTACTGCAGCACTCTTCATTGTAGTTTTTGCAAAGGGGGGATCGTCAGTCCGAGCCTCAGGCCCAGAGGGGCTGCAGCACAGATCTTGATTTCTGGATTTAAAACCCTTTAAAACCTCTGGGACGTTGACGTGTAAATGCGCCATCTTTCAAGTTTCCTCAGGGGTTTTCCCCAGCTGATTTTGAAGAAAAACAATTCCCCTGTTTTCTTTCCATAAAACTCGGGTTGCTCACCTGGGTGTCTACTCTGCTATATCGACTCGGCAAGGGGAAATTTATGGAGCTCCTTTCTCTAAAACAGGGAATACGTTCATGAAGAAGGCTGCTCCAGTACAGATGGAAAAACTGTGGATGGTTCCCTCGCCCCTCTGGACCGTGGATCAGGAACAACCTTTAAAGGGTTCTTATGGGTAAAGACATCAGAGAAAACGCCCTTTATGCTTATCCTTCTCCTCTTTTTCCCATTATTCTAGGCTACATGGCTGCAGCTCAAATCCTACCATTAAGGGGGAGCCCAAAGGGAATTACATTTTCCGGGAAAAACAGATGATCCAAAAATTTCAGCTTGCCTGTTCCAAAAGGGAACCATGTCAGTCCCTGAACTAACTGATACCAGACTAGGGGTTTTATGTGACAAGAAAACGCTCCCAGCTTCCCCTCACCGCCATATGATTGCCCAATTTTGAATTATTGCCTGGACGAGAAACCTTTTGGAAAGATCTACCCCTGGCGGGGCCCGAGCTAAAGGGTTTTAAAAAGAGTACATAAAGAAAACTCCCAAGGGCTTCATTCGCCCCTCTTCATCTCCTGCGGGGGGCACCCATTTTCTTTGTAAAGAAGAAAGATGGACCCCAGACCAGCGTAGATATAGGGAAATCAATAAGGTTTCATTAAAAACCGGTTTTCCATTGCCTTTAATCCTGATTATTGGAGAGAGTGGACGCCCCAAAATTTTTTTTTAAACTAGATCTTCGTGGGGGCCCATAAAATTTGTCCGTATTAGACCTGGGGGTGAAGGAAGACGATTCAGGTCACGCTATGGACACTTTTAATACTGGAGCCTTTGGTCTGAGTACCCCCCAGCCACTTTCCAACACTTGGTGAATGACATCTCAGGATCTCCAATACTTCTGGTAATTTTTTTTGGATGATATTTTTAAAATTTTTTCTAACTCCACAGAGGAACACATGGCATGTGAGAATGGTCTTGGAACGCTAAGACAAAATCCTTTACAAAAGCTTAAAAAGGGTTAAATTCCATAAGACCGAATTCAATTTCGGGGGTATGACTGTCTACAAAAGGAATTAGTAGGGAGGAATAAAACCCAAGCCATCAATGATTGGCCAATCCTAAAATGTGAAGGAGGTAAAACGTTTCATCGGTTTGCAAACTTCTATAGACGTTTCATTAGAAATTTCTCTGAGTGTGTCACCTATCACCCAACTTCCCCGGAAAGATCAAGTTCTCCTGGACCCCAACCCCGGGGAAAGCATTTTCCCGTCTAAAAGATAAATTTACCACTGCACCTACCTATAAAAACCCAACCCAAGCTTGCCTTCAAATAGAGGGGAGCTTCAACTGTGCCGGGGAGCTATACTCTCTCAGAAACGGGTGAGAAGAATTCTTGCACCCCTGTGCCTTTTTCCCACAGTTGTCTTGGGCGAGAAAAAACGTGGGCAAAGAGATTTTGGCCTTTATTGCCGCCTTCAAAGAAGGGACACCTTCTTAAAGGGAGCGCACAGCAAATAGTCGTTCTGACGACCATCGTAAAATTGAGTTTATCAGGTCGGGTAAATGCCTACTCCTCCCAGCTCGCGGAATCTTTTCTAACCAATTTTAATTTTATTTTTTCTTATAGACCAGGATCGCGCAATGGGAAAAGGGTGATGCACTCCTAGGGTTTTTCCACAGAGACACGTCCAAAACTCCTCCCAAGACTATTCTTCCCACTCTAATTCCTAGGATGATTCACTCAAAACCAATTTAAAAACATCAAGGGAAACATACCATGCGGATTCTTTTTGGCTCAACCCCCCGGGGGTAAGCTTTTCTTTAAGAAAGGTTGTGGATTCGGACAACCGTCTTATATACCCGAAACAGGCGATTGAGAGTTTTGCAATCACCGATTCCCAAAAAAGCCGGGCATAAGGAATTCAAGACACAGGAAATTTTCTTTCTCTTTTTTCTTTTGGCCCACTTTAGGAAGGATTTTTTGGACTATTCACTTCGTGGGGGTTTTTGTGCAAGATGCAAAACCCTGCTCTTCCCAACGGGTCTTTTACGCCCTTCCCACCCCGTCCCCCCCGGGGGGATCCTTTTTCATGGACTTCATTGTAAAATTACCAACCTCTCAAGGAAGAACACTTTTTAGTGGGGTTACCTTTAACAAAGGCAGCTCTTTTTACCCTGGTGGGCTACCCATGCAAAACAGACATCAGATTTGATATTAAAGATGTGTTTCTTTTTACATGGAGCCGGGAGGGGTTTATTTCGGATCGGGGGGAATTAAACTTAAGGGTTTTGGCAAAATTTTGGTGCGCATTGGACTTTAAAAGTAAACCTTTCTTCGCTTTCATCCCCGACTAATGGAAAAACCAACGAACCAATAAACCCGGGAGCAGTACTCCGCTTTTTTCTGCCACCTACAGATGTTTTTGGGTGGACCTTCCATTGGGTGAGTTTTCTTTCAACAACTCCAGAGTGCCTCCACTAAACAGTCTCCTTTTTACCTAATCAGGGACATCCCCAACATTCTACCACGATTTCCCATAGAGACCCCCTTTGCCAGCATGGCTAAAGAGTCACGACTTTTCGAAAAAAATGGATCTTCTAAGGGGAAAACAATCGGCCAGGAAAAGGGACAAAAGGGAGCAATAAATTTCGAAACCTGCACCCGCTTTTAAGGGAGGAGACCGGGCTGGGGTCAACCAGAAAACTTAATTTAAAGGATTCCCCCGTCTAAATTGGGACATAAATACATTGGACCCTTAAAACGTAAGATTAAAGTGCCGTTGCTTGTCGCTTCAATTTCCCAGAAATATGAAATCCCCCTGCCTTTTAGTACCCTACTAAAGGCTGCGACACCCAATACGTTTTCCCGGGCGTTCTTTTCCCTTTCCCTACCCGTGCTATCGATGGTCAGAAGAATTTTTTTGGTGGGAAAAGGGTTTTAGATTCCAGGTTTTATAAAAAACAGTTACAAATCTGATTAAATGGCAGGGGTACCCATGGAGGACAACTCATGGGAGCCAGTCAATAAGTTAAAGCTCCTCGCTTTCTCCCCTCAGTTTTTATCAGAGGTACCCCACAAGCCGGTCTGGGTCACCGGGGTTGTCCCTAAGGGGGGGGAATTTAAGGTTTCTTTGTATCTGTTTCTGAAACCAGTTTGTTCGTCTGCCATTTGCTTTCTTTTTGCGCGCATCTTCCCTCATCAAAAGGATTTTTCCCCTTGCATGTTCCCCCCCCCTGATTCTCTCCGTTTGCTTTTAAACACCACACTGAGTATCAGGCTTCAGAATCTAGCCGCAGTGACCTGTGTTCTGACCCTGAAGCCCTTGGACCTTGTATTCCAGCCATTCCTCTGAGAACCGAACACTTGGGGGACTCTGAAAAATCTGCTCTTGAGAGCCTCACTTGCATGGGCTTGCGGTAACAGAGAAATCTGAATCTGTTGTGGAGAGTTATTGCTGAGCTTAATTACTCTGGCCTGCTGTGCCCCTGCTTCTGTTTTCAACCTGTTGTTTATTTTTCCAATTGTAAGAAGCAATACAAAACTTTCTTTTTCAAAACCCGTGTCTCAAGTATTTTCATCGCCCCAAGCACAAGAGCTAAAGAACTGTACCACAACATTACAACCATCCCAAACCCTATGGGGAGGTAAGGGCAATTTACTTTTTGCTAAACACATAGAAAAACAAAAAAAAGTCAAACACCTCACCTGGGGGGGGGCAAAAAAACAGGGTTTGGTATTAACACATTTGGGAGCCCCAACTGGTTCAGACACAGATTTTCCCAAACCAAAACAGGATTAGAGACTGAACCAAAGGGGAAAACCCCCACGAAATTCATGCAGATTATAAAAACCAAAAAAATTCAGCACCCTGGTGATCGTTTAACCCTATTACAACCTGAGGAAAACTGGGTTTAAACTCAGCCAAAAGGGGTAGAATCGTCCCCCAAAAAAAAGACTTCTGTAGGGGTTCAAAAGGGGAAACCCCAAAGTTTTTGCAAAAAAAATAACCTCAGGTTAAAACGCTCCAGAATCAACGAAAGCCGATAAAAAGAGGACAGAGAGCATATCAAGGGGAGTTTAAAAAAACTTTGTCCGAACACACCCCAAAACAACGACGTGCAAAAAAGTCTTCCCCTTAGGGCAGACTGAAAAAGCAGAAGGGCCCCCACAGTAGAAACATAACCCCTTTCGCTTTCGAAACCAAGACGCTGTGCCCCAGACCCACCCTCACACTGCAGGGGGTCAGCAGCTTGGCCACCC
>JARQOD010014303.1:0-10330 GCA_033576555.1 Oophaga sylvatica
AGTGGGGATTAACACATTGGGCACCCCAACGGGTTTACAGACACAGTTTTCCAATCCAAAACAGATTATGAACTGAACCAAGGGAAACCCAGTACGAAATATCATGCAATTATACAGAACCAAAAATTTTGCAGCACTCTTGATGATCAGTTTCAACCCTCATTATCACCTGAGTAGAGAACTGAGGTTTATTCTCAGCCAAAGGGTAGAATCGATCCCCAGTAGGGAATAGACTTCTGTAGGGGATCAAGGGAAACCCACAACTTTTTAGCAAAATCATAATCCATCGGGTTAATACTGCTCCAGAATCAACGAAAGCCTGAGCAGAAAATGAGGACAGAGAGCATATCAGAGTGACAGTTAATAAAAACTTAGTCTGAACACTACCCAAGACAACTGAGCGTGCAAAACGTCTTCCCCGCTTAGGGCACACTGAAATAGCATGAGAGGCATCACCACAGTAGAAACATAACCCATTGCGTTTTCGAAACTCGGGAGGGCTGTGCCCCAGACACCACTCTATCACACTGCATGGATTCAGAAGCAGTTCAAAAGGGCAACACTATTCCACGCAACTTCTCCCTCACGCAAACGTCTGTCAATTTGAATCGCTAATGACATAGAACATTGAGCCCAAGGGACAGGGAAATCCCACCATAACATCCTTTACTTACTGACAGACCCTTCCAAAAAAAAAAAAGGGCCGCCAAAGCGTCGTCATTCCACTTGGTCAGGACTGCCCACCTACGGAATCTCTGACAGTATAACTCAGCGTCATCAAGCCCCTGATTTAATGCCAACAAGGCTTTTTCAGTTTGACATGACATTAGGCTCATCGTACAATAACCCCAAAGCCTGAAAAAATTGCATCAACATCACTAAAAAACAGGATCCCAGGTGTCAGGGAAAAAGCCCAATCCTGAGGATCGCCGCGCAGGAGAGAGATGACAATTTTGAACCGCGCGCTGCGTTCCCTGAGGACTTAGATTTTAAGGCAAAAAACAATTTACAATTATTTTGAAATTTTGAAGGTTACTCGATCCCCTAAAAACAAATCTGGCATGGGAATCCTAGTTTCCCCAACAGGCAACCTAGCAAGATATGCAGCAATACTCCCGAACCTCAGTGGCAAGCTGATCCACACGGCCAGCAACTGTGCAAACTCCATTGAAGAAAAAAAACCCCCCAGCACCCAGAGATACAGAGGAAAAAAAAAAAAAAAAAAAATGCAACAAACAGAAAAATATCCTCTGACAACTCTGACAACATTTTTTCTTTCACAAAATTTTTTCCCTTCTGTGAGTACCTACATTTTAAATTTTAGGCCGGTGATACGTTAGTTTCGGTAGCTGAGGAGTGGGAGGCAAAAAAGGCAATACACCAGAGCAGTTGGAATCTAGATATTGCAGTACCCTGACTAACCACAACAACTAGAGGCAGCCGTGGAGCATTCCTACGTTGGGCCTAGACGCCTCGTCACAGCCTGAGAAACTAACTACACCAAAGATAAAATAGGAAAAACTATCTGCCCCGGAGCAGAACCCCAAAGATAATAGAAAGCCCCCAAACAAGTAATGGCGGGTTTGACAAGAAGAAATACAGACACAGACAGAAAATAGTATGAGCAAACGTTGGGGCCCAAACTAACTAAATAGAAAAGGATAGGAAGGGTACTTACTGCAATCCCAAAAACCCTGAAAAGCACCGACCTACTAATTTTAAAAAAAACACCTGAGACCCACAACCTCTACCCCCTAAATTAGTTTTTCTTTTGTAACAAAATAAAAACAGCACCCCTGAAAAACGGGAAAAAAAGAAAAGGGTACAAACACCCAGTGGCGGGAACTAAACTGAAAAGGGCAAAAGCCCCCGGGGGGACCCTAAAGGCCCCCCACAAAGTGCAGGAAAAAAAATGCAAAAATCAAGAAACAAAAACAAAAAGAAAAAAAAGTTTTAAACTTTAGGGGAGATGAAAGACCCACACAGAAAGCTAAAAAGGAAACAGGAACCCAAGGATTCAGACCAAAACCCAATTGATCCCCGGGCAACCCTGAGGGGAAGGGGGACTCCCTATATAAGACCAGTCAGTAACCCCTGATTCCCAATCCTCACAATCTTCACAACTTCACGGGAACAGACCACACCCCCTTTAAAACCCCCCCAGAGGGAGCCTCGCTCAAAAACCATCCCAAGCCCACTCACAACAGCAAACCTCCTCCCCCACAGTGCATGCAGACCCCCCCTCCTCCACCCTCCACATTCCCTTTGCAATCGGGAAACCCCCTCACCCCTAAGTGCAAAGTGCCCCCAAAGGGGCTACCCAATTGAAAATAAAAAAGTGCCACACAGAGAGGGGACACTTTCAACAAAAAAAATCCACCCCATCCCCCCAACCACAGGGCTCACCTTCTTGTGTATTTGTATCTCTCCCTGAGTGAAACTTATAAATTTTCTCTGTTTGCTGTGATGCACTGTCCTCTGGCTCCCAGGCGGGCTTTCAAAAGAAAATGCAGCCAGAGACTTAACCCAAACTGCTAAACCGGGAGACAACAAGGAAAGGGGCCCTTTTAAAGGGGGTTTACAGGCCCCGGGCCCCGTCGTTTAATATTTAATTAAAGGAGATATACTTTTTTCCACACAGCACAGCTCCCAAAAAGAAAGCGGCCGTCGGGCCCCCTCACCTGTCTGGGCCCCATAGAAGCTGCTTAGTCGGGCTCTTTTAAAAGAACCCACTGGGTGGGGGGCCCTGTGAGGGATCGCTTCAAAAAGGGATTTTCAACAAAGAAAATGGGGGGCCCCGAGGGGATCGGAGGATCCCGGACACATACAAGTACGCTGAACCCCCTTTCTTTCCCCCGGGGTAAAAATGGTCCCAAAAGGAAAAATTTTAAACCCACCCCCCAATTTTTTACAAAAAGATAACATGCTAACAAAAATTTTTTTTTAAAGCCGGGGCCATTAAATAACAAAAATTTTAAAGTGAAATTTTTTTCTTTTTGTTCCACAAACTTTGCCCCAGCCCCCCTGGGGCGCCCGCAGGGGTTGACCCTTCTGGGGCGATCCCTCAGGAGACGGAAACCGAGGGCCCCCTTTTGAAGCCCCGGGCCGACCCCGCCCCTTTTCCCCAACTTTTACCCCCTCTTTTCCCCTCCACCATCGCTGCAAAATCGGGGCCCCGGTGCATTGCATGGGGCTGCTGGTCGGGGAATAGTTTTCCCCTTTTAACCCCACCCTTTTTCCGGGCCCCCTTTCTAGTAAAACCTGTGGCTATTTGGGGGGGGCGGCTCCCGGCAGGGGGGTCGGGGAAAAGAAAAGGCGCCCAAAATTCTTGCATTTAATGCTTTCATTTAAAAACCCTGTTTTAAAAGTCTTGTCAGAGAAAAGGGCGGGGGCCAATAATCACCCCCACCCGCTTTCGGAGCTTAAGAAAAAATTCTGAAAACCCGATGCATTCAGAAGCAAAATTTCGCCAAACCAATTTTTTTCCGGTCCAAAGTTTGAGGGCGGGAAAAACGCAAACTCCTACCCAAAGCAATGAAAGGGTAAGCAACATGCCACGGTGCCTAGCGCGGGTTAAACCTTTCCCAACCTACTCCCCCCCCCCAATCGTTCCCCCCACACCTGCCCCCCCTCCACCACCTTCCTTCCCCCCCCCTCCCCCCATTCAATACCAACAACCTCCCCCCAATTTCCCAACCAACCCCCCCCCAGTCCCAAACAACCTTCCCATTTCCCAGAAAACCTTCCCACTTCCAGAAACCCTTTCCCCCACTTCCACAACCTCCCACTTACGGGCAACCTCCCCCTTCCACAACCTCCCCCAAAAACCAAAACCGCCCAATATCATTTCCCAAACCAAAATTCTCCCCCTAAACTACCTCCCCAATCCTCCTCCACCACCTCCCTGTTCTGGCTCCCACCTCCCCCAACCCTTTCCCCATTTTTTTTTTAAACCCCCCATCACCTTTTTTACCTAACCCTTTCCCCAACACCACCCCACCCCGGGCTCCCCAAACCCCCACGGCCCCGAAGGGTCCCACAGCCCCCCCAATATATCTCCCCCCCCCAGTACAAAAAAACCTGTAAATTTTGTTTTTTAAATAAAAAATTTTTTTAAAAAAAAAAAAAAATTTTTTCACATTAAAAAAAATAAATTTTTTTCTAAATTGAAAACAAAGAAGTTAAAAAATTTTTGACATTGTTAAAAAATTTTCAAAAAAAAAAAGTTTATTTGGTTTATTAAAAGGTTTTTCCCCTTTAATTAAATTTTTAAAGGGAAAAAAAAAGGTAAAATTTTTGGTTTTACAAAAACCCCAAAATTTTGGGAAAAAAAAAAATTTTTTTTTTTTCCAAATTTTTCCCCTTTTTTAAAGTATTTTTTTTCAAAAAATTTTTTGTACCTTGTTGTGGGTTCCAAAACCCAAAACCCGTTTAAAAGGGAAAAACTTTGCTAATACCAACCCCCAAAAAAAATTTTTTAAAAAAAAAAATTTTTAAAAAAAAAAAAAAAAATTTGGGTTTTTTAAAAAAAAAATTCGGAAAAAAACAAAAAGGGGCCCCCCTTTTTTTCCCCCCAACCCGCCTTTTTCATTCCCTAAAAAATTTGGAATTTTTTTCCCCCCCCCCTTTTTTTTTTTGGGGGAAATCCCGGGTTTTTTTCTTCAAAATTTTCCCAAAAAAAATTTTTTGTGAAAAAATTTTTTTTAAAAAAAAATTTCCCCTTTTTTTTTTTTTTGGGGGGGGAAAAAAATTTTTTTTTTCCCCCCCCCCCCCCCTTTTTTTGGGGGGGGGGGAAAAAAAAATTTTTTTTTTTTTCCCAAAAAAATTTTTTTTTTTTAAAGGGGCTAACCCAAAAAAACCCCCGGGGGGGTTTGGGGGGGGGGGGGGTGGGGGGAAAAAGGGGTTTTAAAGGGGGTTTTTGGGGAAAAAATTTGGGGGTTTTTCCCCCCCCCTTTTTTTTTTTGGGGGGGGGGGGCCTGAACGGGGGAAATTTCCCGGAAATTTTAAAAAAATTTTTTTTTTTTCCCGGGGGGCCGGGGAAAAAAAAAACCCCCCAAAAAACTTTAAAAAAAACTTTCCCCCCCTTTTTTTTTTTTTTTTTTTTAAAAACCGGGGGGTTAAAAAAACCCCCTTTTTTTTCCTTGGGAAAAAAAAAAAAGTTTTCCCAAAAAGGTTTAAAAAAAAAAAAAAAAAAAACCCCCCCAAAAAAACCCCCAAAAAAAAGGGTTAAAAAAAATTTTTTTAATTTTCCCGGGAAAAAAGGGCCCCCAAAAAAAAACCCCCAAAAATTTTCTTTAACCCGGGAAAAAAGGCTTCCGGGGGGCCCCAAAAAAAAAAAATTTCCCCTTTTTTCCCAAAAAGGGCCCCAAAAACGAAATTTTATTTTTAAAAAAAAAAAAAAATTTGGGGCCCCGGGGAAAAAGGGAAAAAAAGGGGGGGGGGGAAAAAAAAAAAACCCCCGGGGGGGGGCAAAATTTTTTTTTAAAAAAAAGGGTTTTTTTTAAAAAAAAAAATTTTTTCCCCCAAATTTTTCCCCCCCGGGCCCCCCAAAAAAAAAACCCTTTTTTCCCCCCCCCCTTTTTGGGGGGGGGTTTTAAAAAAGGTTTTAAAAATCAATTTTTTTCCCAAAAAGGGTTTTAAAAAGGGCCCCTTTTTTAAAAAAAAAAAAACCCCCCAAAAAAAATTTTTTTTTCCCCCCTTTAAAAAAAACCGGGGTTTTTTTTTTTTTAAAAAAAAAAACCCCCAAGGGGGCCCCCCCTTTTTCCCAAAAAATTTTGGGGAAAAAAAAACCCCCCCAAAAAAAAACCCGGGTTAAAAATTTTCCCCCCCGCCCTTTTTTTTCCCCTTTTTTACCAAAATTTTTTTTGGGGGAAAAAATTTTTTTTTTTAAATTTTGGTTTTAAAAACCCCCCCCAAAAAAAAAATTTTTTTGGGAAAAAAAGGTTTTTGGGGGGGGTTGGGGGCCCCCAAAAAAAAAAATTTTTAAAACAAAAAAGGTTTTCTTTCTAAAAAATTTTTTTTTAAAAAAATTTTTTTTTTTTTCCCTTTTTTTTTTAAAAAAAAAACCAAAAAAAATTTTTTTCCCCCAAAAAAAAAAATTTAAACCCTTTTTTTTTAAAAAATTCCTTTTAAAAAAATTTAAAAAAATTGGGTAAAAATTTTTTTTTAAAAAAAAAAAATTTCCGGGGGAAACCCTTTTAAAAAAAAGCCCCTTTTAAAAACTTTTAAAAAACCCCCCCCAAAAATTTTAAAAAAAAAAAAAAAAATTTGGGGAAAATTAAAAATTTTTTTAAAAAAAAAAACCCGGGAAAAAAACGGGCCCCCAAAAAAAAAACCCCAAAAAAAACCCAAAAAAAAAATTTTTTTTTCCCCCCAAAAAAAAAAAAAGTTTAAAATTTTAAAAAAATTTTTTTTTTCCTTTAAAATTTTTTTTTTTCCCCCAAAAATTTTTTTTTTTTTCAAATTTTTTTAAAAAAAAAAAAAATTTTTTTTTAAAAAAAAAATTTAAAATTTTAAAATTTTGGGGTGGGTTTTTAAAAAAAGGGGGGGGAAATTTTTGGGGGGGGGGGAAAAAAAGGGGGGGGGAAAAAAAAAGGGGCCCAAAAATTTTTTTGGGGGGGAAAAAATACAAACCCCAAAAAAAAAAAATGGGGGGTAATTTTTTTTTTTTTTTCCCCCGGGGGGGGGTTTTTTAAAAAATTGGAATTGGGGGGGGGCCAAAAGGGGAAAATTTGGGGGGAAAAAGGGGAAATTTAAAAAATTTTTTTTTGGGAAAAAAATTTTTAAAAAAAAAAAAAATTTTTTGGGGGGGGGGAAAAATTTTTTGGTTTTAAAAAAATCCCAAAAAAAAAAAGCAAAAAACCCCTTCCCCCGGGAAAAGGACCCCCCCTTTTTTTAAAAAAAAGTTTTGGGGGGCCCCCCCCAAAAAAACCCCCCAAAAACCCCGGTTTTTTTCCCCCAAAAAAGCCCTTTTTTTCCCAAACATTCGGGGGAAAAAAAGGGGTTTGGGTTTTTTCCCAAAAAAACCCCCCCCCCCCCCCCCCCCCCCCCCCCCAAAGGGGGGGGTGGGGGGTTGGGGGAAACCCCTTTTCCGCCCAAAAACCCCGGGCCCCGCAGGAAAAAGGGGGGGGGGCCCGGGAAAAAAGGGTTTTTAATTTTTCCCCCAAAAAAAGGGGCCCCTTTGGGGGGTTTTTTTTGGGGGCCCCCCCCCGGGCCCGGGCCAACCCCTTTAAAAGGGGAAAAAAAAAAAAATTTTTTAAAAAAAGGGGGAAAAAAAAAAAATTTTTTTTCCCCCGGGAAAAAGGGGGTTTTTTTTAAAAATTTTGGGGAAAACCCCCCCCCCCGGGGGCCCCCCCCCCCCCGGGGAAAAAAATTTTTTCCCCCCTCCCCAACCCCCTGGGGGGGAAAAAGGGGGAAAAAAAAAGGGGGGGGGAAAAGGGAAAACCCGGGGGGTTTTTTTTTAAAAGGGCCTTCCAAAAAAATTAATTTTAATTAAAAAAAAGACAAAAAAAAGTTAAAAAAAAACCCCCGGGGGGGGGGGGGGTTTTTTTTTTCCCCCCCTTTTTTTTTTTTAAAAAAAAAAAAAAAAACCCCCCCCCCGTCCCTTAAAAAAAAAAAAAAATTTTAAAAAAATTAAAAAAATGAAAGGGGCCCGGGGGGGGTTTTTTTTTTCCCCCCCCTTTGGGTTTTTTTTAAAAAAAAAAACCCCCCCCCCAAAAAACCTTTGGGGGGGGGTTTAAAAAAAGGGGGGGGGGGGGGGGGGGCCCCATTGGGGGGGGGCCCCCTTTTTGGGGGGGGGAAAAAATTTTTTCCCCTTTTTAAATTCCTTTTTTTAAGGGAAAAAGGGGGAAAATCCCGGTTTCCCAATTTTTAAAAAAAGGGAAAACCCTTTTAAAAATTTTAAAAAATTTAAAAAATTTTTTTTTAAGGGGGGTTTTTTTTTTTTTAGGGGTTTGGGGGGAATTTTAAAAAAAAATTTTTTTTTTGGGCCTTTTTAAAAGGGTTTTTTTGGGGGGAAAAAACCCCGGGGGTTAGGGGAAACCCCGGGGGGAAAAATTTTTTTTAAAAACCCCGGGGGGGAAAAATTTTTTAAAAATTTTTATTTGGTGTTTGGGGGGGGTTTTTTTTCCAAAAAGGGGAAAAAAAAATTTTTGGGGGGGTTTTTTGGGGGGGAAAAAATTTTTTGGGGGGGGTTTTTTTTTTTTTTTTCCCGGGTTTTTTTGGACCCCCCTTTTTTTTGGGGGGGGGGGGGGTTTTTAAAAATTTTGGGGGGGGTTTTTTTTTTTTGGGAATTAACCGGGGGGGGGAATTTCCGGGGCCCCCCGGGGGGGGGGTTTTTTTTTTTTGTTTGGGGGGCCCCCGGGGGGGTTTTTGGGGTTTTTTTTTAAAAAGGGGGGGGGGGGTAATTTTCCCCTTTTGGGTTTTTGTTTTTTTGGGGGGGTTTCTTTTTTTCCCCCCCCCCCCAAAAAATTTTAAAAGCCTCTTAAAAAATTTTTTTTTTTGATTTTGGGCCCCCACCCCCCAAAAAAAAAAACCCCTTTTTAAAAAAAACCCCCCCGGGGGGGAAAAAAAAAACCCCCCCCCAAAAATCAAAATAAAAAAAATTCCCCTTAAAAAAAAAACCCCCCCCCCCCCGGCCCCGGGGGAAATTTTCCCCAAAAGGGGGGGCCCCCCCTTTTTTTTTTTTCCCCCCCCGGAACCCCCGGGGGTTTTTTGGGGGGGGGGGGGTAAAAACCCCCCCCTTTCTTTTTTGGGGGGCCCCCCCCCCGGGTTTTTTCCCCCTTTTTTTAAAAAAAAATTTTAAAAAAAATTTTGTTTTGCTGGGTTTTTTGGGGGAAAAAAAAAATTTTAAAAAAAAAAAAAAAAATTTTTTTTTCCCCCAAAACCCCAAAAAAAAAACCCAAAATTTTTTTTAAAAAGGGGGCCCCCCCCCCAAAAACCCCCCCCCCCAAAAAGGGGGCCCCCCCCCCGGGAAAAACCTTTTTCCCAAAGGGGGGGGGGTTTTTTTTTAAAAAAAAAATTTTTAATTTTTCGGGTGGCCCAAAAAAAACCTTTAAAAAAAAATGTTTAAATTTTTTTAAAACAATTGTGGGACTTTAAACCGTTTTTAAAAAAGGAAAATTTTTGAAACCCCGGGAAAACCCTTTTAAAAAATTTCTAAACAAAGGGGCCCCGTCAAAATTGGGAACTGGGAAAACTTTTTAAAAAACAGCCGGGGCCCAAAATTTTTCCCCCTTGGGAAAATAAATTTTCCATGGGAAAAAGGGGGGAAAAATTTTGGGGGGAAATTTGACATAACAAATTAAACCCCCAAAAAAAACCCCCAAAAAAAAAAAATTTTTTTTAAAAAAAAAAAAACCTTGAAAAAAGGGAAAAACCCCCCAAAAATTTCCCCCAAAAACCCACAAAACCCCACCCCCCAACACACCCAAAACCCCCCCCAAAAAACCCCCCAAAAAACCCCAACCCCCCCAACCCCCCCCAAAAAAAAAAAAAGGGAAAAAAAAACCCAAAAAAACCCAACCCCAAAAAAAAGCCCCCGACAAACCCCAAAAACCCCAACCAAAGGGAAAAAGGGGAAAAAAGGGGGGAAAAACACACCTAAAAAAAATGAAAAAAAAAATTTGGTAAAAAAAACAAAAGGAAATTTTGGTTTTTCCCCAAAAACCCGGTTTTTTTTTTCCCCAAGCTTGGCCCCCTTTTTTCAAAAACAGGGAACCCTTTCATTTTTCCCCCCAAAAAAAAAAACCCCCAAAAAAAGGGGCCCCGGGGGGGTTTTTTTCCCCCTTTAAAATTTATTTTTAAACCCCCCAAAATTCCCCAAATTTTCCCAAAACCTTTTAAAATCCCGGGGGGTTTAAAAAACCCCCCCAAAAAAAAAACCCAAAAATAAAATTCCCCACAAAACTTTTTTTAAAAAAAAAGGGAAAACCGGGAAAAAAGGGCCCCCCCCCAAAACCCTTTTTTTTCCCCCTTTGGGGTTTAAAAAAACCCTGATTTTCCCCTTTTTTTTTTTAAAATAAAAGGGCCCTTTTGGGGGCTAGTTTTTTAAAAAAAAGCTTTTTTTTTTTAAAAAAAAAATTTTATTTAAAGGGTTTTTTTTTTAAAATTTGGGGCCCAAAAGTTAAATTTTTTTTTTAAAATTTTTTTGGGGGGGAAAACCCCCTTTAGTTAAAAGGGGGAAGGGAAAAACCCCTTTAAAAAATTTAAAAGTGGGGCCCCCCCCTTTTTGGGGAAATGGGGAAACCCCTTAAAAACCCCCAAGGGGCAGGGAAAGGGTTAAACAAGGGGCCCAAAGGTTTTTAATTTTTTTGAGGGAATTTCTTTTTCC
>JARQOD010014304.1:0-10330 GCA_033576555.1 Oophaga sylvatica
CCAATCCTTTGGGCTATTTGATCGGATCCCCCCGAAAAAAATCTGTGTGGAGAAAAAGGTCCTCTCAAATGCCCCCCACAGCCAATCCCCTCCTTAAAAACCTTTGGTGTAGAAAAGGCTCCCTCCTTTGTTTAGCGATCAAACTCCCCCCTGAAACCCGTCTGCGAGAAAACGGCTCCCCCCAAACTGCGGATCACACATCCCCTCCCGAAAAAAATTTGTGCTGCTGAGAACAAAAGGGTCCTACCAATGTCGTACAACAACAATCCCCTCCCGAATACCTGGCTCTGAGAAACGCTCCTCCATCAATCTCAGCAATCCCCCCTGAATACTCGTGCTGTGAGAACGCCCTCCTAATGTCGACCTCCCCCCTGTTAAAAACTCTGTGTGTGAGACACGCCCTCCATTTAAAACCCAACCCCCATCAGCAATCCCTTCCCCGAATATCTGGGTTTCGGGGAAAAAGCCCCCCATCCATCCCCCCCCCCCCCCAGCCAATGCACCCCCTCCTTTAAAAATTTTTGTGTGAGAAAAACGCTCCTCATAATCCCCCCAACATCCCCTTCCCGAAATACTCTGTGCTGCTGAGAAAAAAGCTCCTCCATCCTTTCCCCCCGACCAAACAGCAATCCTCCTGGTAACCTGGCCGTGGAACAAGCTCCCCCACCAATGCCACCTCCCCCCTGAATACTCTGTGCTGCTGGGAAAACGTCCTCCATCCCTGCCCAAACAAGACCCCTCCTGAAAAACCTGTCTGTGAGAAAACGCTCCTTCCCTTTTTCCAGTCGATCAGCAATCCCCTCCTGAAAAACCCGTCTCTGAGAAAACGCTCCTCCTAATGTCGACTCACCATCCCCTCCTTAATACTCTGGGTGCGAGAAAAGCTCCTCCTAATGCCCTCCCCCACATCCCTCCTGTAAAACTCTGTGCTGCGAGAAAACGCTCCCCCCCGGTCTACGATCACAATCCCCTCCGAAAAACTCTGTCTGCTGAGAAAACGGGTCCTCCATTTAAAAGACCAGCCCAATCCCCTCCTGAAAAACCTGTGCGCGAGGACACGCTCCTCCTTTAACTAGAAGATCACAATCCCCTCCTGAATATTGTGCTGCTGAGAAAAACCGCCCTCCATCCAATGCTCACAAAACCCCCTCCGAAAAACTCTGTCTGCTGAAACACGGCCCCCCTCCATGTGTACGACCAACCCCCCCCCCCTGTTTCCTCGTGCTGCGAGAAAACGCTCCCCATCCTTTTCCCCACCATCCCTTCTGAATACTTGTCGGGGGGCACGGGTCCTCCTAATGCTCACACAAAACCCTCCTGAAAAACTCTGTGCGTGAGAAACAGCTCCTCCCTCAATGCTCTCAGACACACAACCCCCCCTGAATTCTGTGCGCGGGAAACCGCTCCTCCTAAAATGCTATACAACAGCAATCCCTCCCGAAATCCCTTTTCTGCTGAGAAAAGGGTCCTCCATCAATGCTCCCCCCAGACCAATCCCCTCCTGAATCTCGTGCGCGAGAAAACGTCCCCCTTTCCAATGTCGTACAACAGCAATCCCCTCCCCGAATCCTGTCTGCTGAGAAAAAAGCCCTTCCATCCAAAGTCAGCAATCCCCCCCCCTGAATCTCGTGCTGCTGGAACACGCTCCTCCATCAATGGCTCCCCCCAGACCACTTCCCCTCTTAAATACTCTTGCTGCTGAGAACACGGCCCTCCTCCAAGGTTTAACAGCCAATCCCCTTTTTGAAAAACTCTGTCGCTGGACAGCTCCCCATCCAAGTCGTACAACAGCCATCCCCTCCTGTTTTTCTGTGCTGCGAAACACGTCCTCCCATTAATTGGGCTCCACATCCCCCTTCCCCGAATACCCTTTGCTGGAAACACGCTCCTCCATCAATGCCAGCCCACCTTCCTGAATCTCTGGTGCTAGAACACGCTCCTCCTAATGTCGTAAACAGCAATCCCTCCTGAATCTCTGTGCTGGAGAAAACGCTCCCCCCCTGTAAATTTTTAACGGTTTGACCCTTCCCCCCCTGTAATCCTTTTCTGTGCGCTGAAACACGCTCCTTTTAAAGCTGTACGACACACACCCCCCCTGAAAAACCTGGCTGCTAGACACGCTCCTCCATAATGCTGTCACAGCCATTCCTAAAACCTGTGCTGCTGAGAAAGCTCCTCCAAACAATGCCTCAGCCCACCTCCTCCTGAATCCTGTGCTGCTGAAACACGGCTCCTCCCTGCCCAACGATCACAAAATCCCCTCCCGAATACTCTGTGCTGCTGAAACGGGTCCTCCTTTAATTTTGATCAGACAATCCCCTCCTTAATACTCTGTGCTGTGGAAACCCCCTCCTCCTTTCCCATGGCACACTCCCCTCCTGAATACCTTGTGCTGAGAAAAAAGCTCCCTCCTAATGCTGGATAATCAATCCCCTCCGAAAAACTTGGCTGGGGGGAAACACACTCCTCCACCCAAAGCCGCACTCCCCCCGGAAAAACCTGTCTGCTGAAACCGCTCCCATCCAATGCTCCCGCAATTCCCTCCTGAATACTCTGTGTGGAAACCCTCCTCCTTTAATGCTGTAAGAAGCACCCCTCCGAATAAATCTGTGCTGCTGGAAAACCTCCTCCATCCTGCTCCCCGACCTCCCCTCCTGAATACTCGTTGCTGAGAAAACGCTCCTCCATCCTGCTCCCCCAACAATCCCTCCTGAATACCTGTGCCGAGAAAACGGCTCCTCCTAAACTGCTCAGCACATCCCTCCTGAATACTCGTGCTGCTGAGAAAAGCCCCCTCCAATGCCCCAAGCCCCAACACCCCTCCTTAAATTCTTGCTGCGAGAAAAACGCTCCTCCTCAATGCTCATCAATCAGCAATCCCCCTGAATACTCTGTCTGCTGGGGAACACAGCTCCCCCCATCCAATGCCCGCCTCCCCCCCTGTTTTCTCTGTGCTGCTGAGAACGCTCCTCCATAATGCTCACACATCCCCCCTGAATCCTGTGCTGTGAGAAAAGCTCCCCCATCCCTGGCCCCCCGAAATCCCCTTCCCGAATACCTGGGCGAGAAACGCTCCTCCTTTCAAAGCTAAACCCCAACAGACCATCCCCTCCCGAATACTCTTTTCTTGAGAAAAACGCCTTCCTGTGACAGATCAGCAATCCCCTTGTAAAAACTCTGTGCGCTGAGAACACGCTCCTCCATAATGCTCCCAACAGACAGCACTTCCCCCCAAAACTCTTGCTGTGAGACACGCTCTCCTAATGTCGTCAGACAGCACACCCGAATACTTGTGCCCGCTGGGACAGCTCCTCCTTTAATGTCGTAATCAAACCCCCTCCCCTCCCGAAAACCCCTTTGGGGTGCTGAGAAACACGCTCCTCCCTTTTTTTTCCCTGCCTCCCCCCAGACCCAATTTCCCCCCTGAAACTCTGTGCTGCTGAGACACGCTCCTCCTTTAATGCTGGATCACACATCCCCTCCTGTAAACTCTGTCTGTGAGACACGCTCCTCCTAATTAGACAGATAAAACCATTCCCCCTGAAATCTCTGTCTGCTGGGAAAAAGCCCTCCCCCTGACACGATCACACATCCCCTCCCGAAAACTCTGTGCTGCTGAGAAAAAGCTCCTCCCACTTGCCCCCCCAGACAACCCCTCCCTCCTGAATAAACCCCTGTGGGGAAAACGCTCCTCCCTAAGTCACACATCCCCCCCCTTAATACTCGGGGCGCGGGGAAAACGCTTCCTCCCCAAAAAAGTACAGCCCGCACCCCCTCCTGAATACTCTGTGCTGTGAGAAAACGCCCCCTCCTTCAGACATCCCCCGAATACTCTGTGCTGCTGGAACAAGCTCCTCCCCCCCCAACCAGCCAAAACCCCCCCTGAAAACCTTGCGCTAGAAAAAGCCCCCCATTAATGGGTCTCAGACAAACCACCCCCCCCCGAAAAAAAAGGGCTGCTGAGAACCCCGCCCCCCATTTTCCTCTTTTCGGGTTTAACAAACCCCCCCTGAAAAAATTGTTTTTTGGGAAAAACCCCCTCCTCCCAAAGCCAGCCGATCAGCAATCCCCCCCGAAAAAACCCGTGCTGCGGAAAAAGCTCCTCCATCCAAAACCGACCCTCAGCAATCCCCCCTGAAAACCTGGGCTGCTGAAACACGGTCCCCCATCCCAAAGCTCAAACCCCAAAAAAACAATCCCCCCGAAAAACTCTTGGGGGCCCCAAAACACTCCTCCTTTAAAGACCAAAAACCCCTCCTGAAAAAATCTTGGGTGCGGGGAACACCTCCCCAACCTGCTCGACAGACAGAATCCCCCCTGAAAAATTGTTTCTGCGAGAAAAAGCTCCTCCATCCTGCCCGCAAAATCCCCCCCGAATACTCTGTTTTGTGAGAAAAAAGGGGGCCCCCCTCCAATGCTCCTACAAACCCCCCGAAAAACCCCTTTTTGCTGCTAAACCCCGGTCCCCCTTTAATTTTCCCCCACATCCCCTTTCCGAAAAACTCTGTCTGGGGAAAAAGCTCCCCTCCAATGCCCCAAAACCCAAAACCCCTCCGAATACTCTGTGGCTGAGAAAACCCCCCTCCCAAAGCTCCCCATCCCCTTTTCCCGAAAAACCCGTCTGCTGAGAAAACGCCCTCCAAAAGCTCGGGAATTTCCCCCCCCTAAAAATTTTTCTGTTTTGGGTGAGGAAACGGGTTCCTAATTTAAGTCCACACCCCCCCCCGAATACTCGTCTTTGAACACGCTCCCCAATTTTTAAACCAACAGAAAACCATTTCCCCCCGAATACTCTGTGCCCCTGGGGAAAACGCCCTCCCCAATTTTTTTCCCATCCCCTCCTGAAAAAACCTTTTGGGGTGGAAAACCCCCCTCCACCCAAAAATCAAACATCCCCTTCAAAAAATCGTGTGGGGGAAAACAAAACCCCTCCACCCCAACCCAACTCCCCACGGGCCCGAAAATTTTCCCCCCCCCCCTTAATACCTGGCTGGAGAAAACGCTCCTCCATCCCAAAGCCGACTAAACCCTCCCCTCCTGAATCCCCTGTCTGCGGAAAACCCGGGCCCCCCCAAATTTTTAAAAGGGTCAGCAAAACCCCCTGAATCCCTGTGTGTGAGAAACCCCCCCCCCCCATCCTGCTCCCAAAAGAAAAGCACCTCCCCCCCGAATACTCTTTCGCTGAGGAAAAAGTTTCCCCCTCAATTTTCGGAAACACACATCCCCTTCCCCAATCCTGTGCTGCTGAAACACAGCTCCTCCCTCCCAAACTCAGCAATCCCCCCCGAATAAACCCCTTTTCTGCGAGAAAACCCCCTCCCCAATGTCCCCTCGCCCCAAACCCCCCCCTGAATACTCTGTGGGTGGGGGAAACCCCCTCCTTTCCAATGCCAAAACAAAAACCCCTCCGAAACTCGTGGGGGGGTGAGAAAAAGCTCCTCCATAATGCTCTCACCAAAAACCCCCCTGAATTCTGTGCTGCGAGGGAAAAAAGGGCCCCCCCTTTAATTAACGATCCCAATTCCCCTCCCGAATCTCTGTGTGCTGAAAAACCGCTCCTCCTTTAAAATTAACGTCACAAATCCCCCCTTAAAAACCCTTTTTCTGTGAGAAAACGCCCTCCTTTAATTTTCCCTCCCACATCCCCTCCTGAAACTCTGTGGGTGCGGAAAAACCGCCCTCCTAATGCCGTACCGGGAACCCCCCCCCGAAAAACCGTCTGCTTTGGGAAAAAGGGTCCCCCATCCAATTCCCCACCCCATCCCCTTCCCCCCAATACTCTGTCCCCGAGAAAACGCTTTTTTTTTTTCCTTTTCCTTTTTTTACCCCCCCCCCCTTTCCCCCAAAAAACCTTTTGGGGGGCCCGGGAAAAAAAAACTCCCCTTTGCCAGTCGACAGCCATCCCCCCCCGAAAAAATCTTTGCGCTTTAGAAAAGGGTTTCCTTTTTTAATGCTCGCAAAAATCCCCTTTCCCGAATCTTGTGCCCCTGAGAACAAGTCCTCCCCCAAAAAATTCCCGACCCCCCTCCTGAAAAAAACCCTTTCTGCTGGAAAAAGGGCCCCCATAAAGCTCAACAACCAATCCCCCCCCTGAATACCGTGGGTGTGAGAAAACGTCCCCCATCCCCTCTTACCCCCCCCCTCCTGAATACTCTGTGGGGGGAGAAAAACCCCCTAACCAATGCCCCCCCAAAAAAACCCCCCTGAAAAAATCTTGGCTGAGAAAAGCCCTCCCAAAAGTCGCAACCCCTCCCCCCAAAAAACCCCCCTGGAGAAAAAGCTTTCCCCTAATGTTCCCGCCCCTTTCCCCCCTGAAAAAATCTGTGTTGGGGAAAAAGGGGTCCCCAAATTTTCCAAAGCCCGCCCTCCCCCTCCTGAATCTCTGGGGCGGGTGAGAAAAAGCTCCTCCCCCCTGCCCCCCACCTCCCCCCCTGAAAATTTTTGCTGTTAGAAACGCTCCCCAACCCAATCTCCACCCCCCTCCTTTAAAATCGTGCTGTAGGGCAAAAGCCCTCCCCCTTTAAAAGTCAGCCTCCCCCCCTGAAAAACCCTTTCCGTGGGGAAAAACGCTCCTCCTCCCAAATTTACAATTTCCCCCCCTTAATACTCTGGCTGAGGGAAAAAACGCTCCTCCTAAAAGTCAAATCCCCCCCCTTAAAAACCTGTGCTGTGAAAAACCCCTCCACCAATTTTTTCCCCCCACAATAGCAATCCCCCCCTTTTAAAAAATCTGTGCGTGAGAAAAAGCTCCTCCCCTGCCCAAAAGTCAGCACATCCCCCCTGAATCCTTTTGGGGAAAAACCTCCTCCCCTCCAAAGTTAACAACATCCCCCCTTAAACTCTGTGCCGCGGGGAAACACGCCCCCCATCCAATTTTCAACCCGACGCAACCCCCCCTTAAAAACTCTGGCGCTGAGAAAAAAGCTCCTCCCCTTTTTTTTGCTTTAGCAATTTCCCCCCCTGAAAACCTGTGGGCGGAAAAACCCTCCCCAAAATTAACCCGATCAGCAATCCCCTCCCGAAAAACTCTGTGCCGTGAGAAAACCGCTCCTAAAAATGCTCCCCCAACTCCCCTCCCGAATTCCCTTTTCCTGGAAAAACGCTTCCTCCAATGTCCTAAAAAATCAAAAAACCCCCCCCCCCCCGAAAAAAATCTGTGCTGGGAAAACGCTCCTTCCAAACCTTTCCCCGCCATCCCCTCCTGAAAAAATTTTTTTCCCTTTTTAAAACTCCCTTTCCAAACCTGTCCCGCCCTCCCCCTGAATCTTTTGCTCCCCAGAAAAAGCTCCTCCTCCCCCAAAGGGGCAGCCAACCCCCCCCGAATACTCTGTGCCCCTGAGAAACGCTCCTTTCCCAAAAATCCGCAATCCCCCCCCGAAAAACCTGTGGGGGGGGGAAAAACCTCCTCCCTTTAATTCTACCAGACCCCCCCTCCTTTTAAAAACTCTGGGCCCCGGGAAAACGCTCCCCATAATGTCTACAGACAGCACCCCCTCCTTTTTACTTGTTGTTGAGAAAACGTCCTCCTCCCAATTTTTTTCCAAAAACAATCCCCTTCCCGAAAAAACCCCCGCGTGGACACGCTCCTCCTTTAATGTCTTTAAAAAACAAACCAAACCCCCCCTTAAAAATCTGTGCTGGTGAAAACACCCCCCCCTTAATTTCACACATCCCCCCTGAAAAAACCCCCGCCGGGGGAAAACAGCTCCTCCCTAATGCCCCCAAAACCCCCCCCCTGAAAAAATCTTTGCGCTGAGAAAACCTCCTCCATAATGCCATCGACAGCCCCCCTCCGAAAAAATCTGTGCCCCCCGAGAAAAACGCTCCTTTCCCCCCAATGCTCAGCCCCCCCCCAAAAAACCGTGCCGTTTAGGGGAACCCCCTCCTCAAAATCAACCAATCCCCCCTGAAAAATTTTTGTCGCTGAGAAAAACCCCCTCCAATGCCCCCAGGCCCATCCCCTCCTGAATACTCTGTGCCGTGAGAAAACCGCCCTCCTCTCTCAAAACATCCCCCCTGAATAAATCTGTTTCGCGGGGAACACCTCCTCCATTTAATCTCAGCCCCTCCCCCTCCGAATACCCGTGCGCTGAGAAAAACCCGCTTTTTCCCCCCTCCAACCAAAGACTTTCCCCCCCCGAATACTCTGTGCCTGGAAACAGCTCCTCCTTTAATGCTATAAGCCCGCAACCCCCCCTGAATACCTTTTCCGTGAGAAAAAGGGTCCTTCCCCCCAATGTCTACCCCAACAGCCCCAAACCCCCCCCTTAAAAATCTTTGCTGAGAAAACGTCCTCCATTTAATGCTACCAATTTCCCCTCCTTAAATCTGTTTCCGGAGAACACGCTCCCCCATTTCCCAAAGCCACCAAAAACCCCCGAATACCTGTGCTGCTGAAAAAGGGGCCCCCCCAAAAACCCCAAAAAGGGTCAAAAAAGACGGGACATCCCCTCCTGTAATACCCCGTGCCGTGAAAACGCTCCTCCAACCAATGGGCCCCCAAAAACACCCCCTCCGAATAAATCTGTCCCCTGAGAAAAACGCTCCTCCATAATGCCCAACAGAACCCCTCCCCCCCCGAAAAACCTTTTGGGTGGAGAAACCCCTCCTAATTTAAGTCACAGGGAATCCCCTCCTTTAAAAAATTTTGCCCCGGGGGAAAAAGCTCCTCCTTTTTAAGTCACACAAACCCCTTTCCGAAAACTCTGTGCTGCTGAGAAAAGCTCCTCCATAATGCCCCAACACATCCCCCCTTGTAAAAACTTGTGCTGCGGGGGAAAACCTCCTCCTAACTAGCCGGATCAGCCCAAACCCCTCCGAATCTCTGGCGCTGAGAAAAACGCTCCTCCTTTTCCAGTCGATTCCACAATCCCCTCCTTCCTTCCAATTTGCCGTCTCACAACATCCCCTCCTGAATACTCTGTGCTGCTGAGCACCTCCTCCTCATGCTCAGCCTCCCCTCGAAAAACTCTGTGCTGTGAGAAAAACCGTCCTCATCCTTTTCGGGACATCCCCCCCGAATCTCTGTGCTGTGAGAACAGCTCCATCCAATGCTACAACATCCCTCCCAATACTCTGTGCTGTGAAACACGCTCCTCCTAATGCTATACAGACAGCACTTCCCCCCGAAAAACTCTGTGCTGCGAACAGTCCTCCATCTGCTCCACAAACCCCTCCTGTAATTTTCTCTTGCTGTGAGAAAACGCTCCTCCATCGCTCACACCATCCCCTCCTGAAACTCTTTGGTGAGAAAAACCGCTCCTCCAAAAGTCGTACAACAGCCTCCCTCCTGAATCCTGTGCTGCTGAGAAAACGCTCCTCCATCCTGCTCCCCCACATCCCCTCCTGAATATCTGTGCTTGGAAAGTCCTCCATCCTGCTCAGACACCCTCCTGAATACCGTGCTGTGAGGAAAACGCTCCTCCTAATGTCGCCCCCCCATCCCCTCCTGAATACTCTGTGTGCTGAGAAAAACGCTCCTCCTAATTAGGGATCAGCCAACCCTCCCGAATACTCTGGCGCGGAAAACCGCTCCTCCTAATGCTGTACCCACAGCCATCCCCTCCTGAAATCCTCTGTGCTGCTGAGAAAGGCTCCTCCATCAATGCTCACACATCCCCCTTAATACTCTGGGGCTGCTGAGAAAAACGTCCTCCTCCCAATGCTCATAAAAACCCAAACCCCTCCTGAAACTCTGTGCTGCTGAGAACAAGCTCCTCCTAATGCTACACAGACATCACCCCTCCTGTAATACCTTGCTGCTGAGAAAAAGCTCCCCAACCCAATGCTCCCCGACAGCAACCCCTCCTGAATACTCTGTGCTGTGAGAACACGCCCTCCTTGTAAAAGTCGAATCCCCTCGTAATTACTCGTGCGCTGAGGGGCAAGTCCCCCATAATTTGTCAGACATCCCCCCTTAATCCTCTGTGCTGCTGAGAAAAGCTCCTCCCATCTTTCTCACACATCCCCTCCTGAATACTCTTGCGCTGAGAAACCTCCTCCATCCAACCAGCAATCCCCTCCTGAATAATCTGTGCTGCTGAGAAAACGGGTCCTTCCTGTGTAAGATCCCCAAAATCCCTCCCCGAATCCCCTGTGGCTAGAAAACGCTCCTCCATCAATCTCTCAGACAACATCCCCTCCCGAATCCCCTTTTTGCGAGAAAACGCCCTTTCCTAATTAGTCGATCCCCCATCCCTCCTGTAATCCTGTGCTGCTGAGAACCGCTTTCTACCAACTCCCACCCGACAATCCCCTTCCGAAAAAAACCGTGCTGCTGAAGCCTCTGTCCCCATAATCCCAACCTGAGTAACAAAACTCTCGTGAAAGG